>WSTX01007979.1:0-30439 GCA_019633405.1 Tulasnella sp. 408
ACTAAAGTGGCCCGATGATACGACGAGGCGGTCTCGAGGTCGTCGTCCGTAAACTCTCCATCTCCGTCGCTTACGCCCTCCATCATCGTCGCGCGCAACCAATGCCCGTACTCCTCAAAGTCCAACCGCTCGTCGGGGAACGACCGACCCACTTCATCCGACGGCGACGACTTGGATTCGGACAGCGGAGAACCGAACTTGGGCATCGCCATCAACGAAGGAAGGAGCGTCGACGCCGACTTGGTCGACCAGTGGCCCGGGTTCTTCATCGCCTTGATGGAAAGCGGCCTAACGACGCCAAACACATCTTCCTCCCTGACCACAAACTCCCCCTCCCCCTCTCCCTCACTATACACCGCTCCTTGGGGCCTCGTTCTCGGGGGTCCAAAGTCCGCTCGGCGGCAGGGTACGACCGAATCCGGCGACCCTACCGCGAAACCTTCGATCCGCTCGCTGACCCGCGCCATCTTCTGTCGGAGCTTCTCCGCCATCGTTATCCCGCTCGACTTGGACGGAGACAGCTCCTCCTCTTCCTCCTGCTCCAGCTTCGCCGCGGATTGAGATTGATGCCGACGGTGATGACGACCATGGTGGCGGTGGCTCCGCGAACCCGACCGGTCCCTGCGCCGTCTTGTCGTCCTGGCTTGCGCGGAATCCACGCCTTCCATGCCCTGCTGCTTCTGGTGCCTCCACACCTCCTCGCTCTGCCAGCTCTCGCTCGTCCCAGGCGAAAGCGTGTCCGAGGAAAAGCGAGACGACGAGAACGTGCGGTGCATCATCTCGGCTGCGGTCCTCGGAGAGGCTTGCCGCTCGCTGAAGAACGAGCTCCCCATTTCGGAAGACGAGCTGAACAGGTCCGGGCTCCGGGTCCTGTAGGCCGCGACGCTGCTGATTTCGGGTCGGTAAGACGGGTTCGGGTGGGGTTGCGGGTTGGAGATTTCCAGACGGCTCTTGGTTGACGAGAGGGAGGGTGAGTAAGGGAGTGGAGGAGATTCCTTGGCTCCGGATCGGAAGACGCGCATGAGGTCCATTCGCTTGGGCTTTTCCTTGTCTTGATCCGAATGGGCTGATGGGGCATAATGGACATTGCTTGCAAAAGCGGTGTGGTGCTGGGCCGGCTTGGGAAGGGGTCGAGGTCCACGAAGCGGCGACGGCGGAGCGTTGGCGCGTTCGGTCTGATGCTTCTTTGGAGACGGTGACAAAGCCTTGCCGGGGACGGTCGAACCTGCGAGTGGAAGCTGTTGAACGTCGGCGTCGAGCTGAGGAGTCGGAATAATAGCGGCGTTGATGACGACCTTCGGGGTTGAAGCGGGAGAGTGCGTCTTTGGTGGTGGTGGCAGGGGCGAGCCGACGTCCACCATGTCGAAGTCTGGTTCCTTTGACTTTGGGATCGACGGAACCCGACCCAAGACGGGGAGAACCTTGGCCTCTAAACGTCCTGGACTAGATCCCCCAGTGGGCCGCGGAGACGGCTGGGTGGGCTTGTGCTCCACCGGTTGTCTGTCGTTGTCCGCCTTTCCTCCCAAACTCCCAACGACGGTGGTCGCGGCGGTATCCTTCGACTGCCTGTACGACCGGTACCGCTCGTACTGCTGAGAGTAGCTGTCGCGGATGATGTCGACAAAGTCCATGTCGTCGCCATCCTGCTTCCTCGCTTGTTTTTCGTCCTTCTTCTTTTCTCGTCGGAACAACGCCTTGATCCGGTAGCGGAGGCAGAAGAGGAGCGTGATCAAAGCCAACAGCGCCGAGAGACCACCGATGACAGAGAGAGCGATAATGCCACCTTTAGACAGTCCATGCCTGCCGGTCCCGTTCGACGAAGTCCAAGTTCCGTTGCCGAATAGTGTGGAGGGCAAAACGAGGCCGAGCTGGCTAGTCGACGTAACCGCCGTATCCACGTCCTCCACCGAAAACTCCACCATGCATCTATTTGCGGCCTTGCTCGACACCGTGGTGGGTATGGAGCCCTTTAACGAGTGCGACGGAGCATCGTAGTACAGCGTATCCGCGACGGGACACGCCGCATCCTCGAGGCTGAAGTGGACGGTGCCGTTCCTCGAGATCCACCTGGACAAGTCGATGGAAAACGAGTCGCCAGGTTGAAGCGAGTCGGAGGGGGTGACGTTGAACGTGTCGGAGAACGCGAAGGAGTAAGGGTAGATGTGGATGGGGATCGTGGCGTTGGCGAAGAAGAACGGCGTGGAGGTGCTGGTGTTGTGAAACGAGATGGGAACATTCAATGTTGTGGTCTTGTTGATACCCGTGTAGGTGGCGGGAACGACGCCAGTGAGGAACCAAGATGAACTAAAGGTGGATATCTATTAGAAAGGGGTAGAGCTGAGCGAGGGAATGGTACGAACCTATCCAAGTTAAGCCACGTAGACGAGCTCTTGGTATCAACGACGGCCACCGAAACGTTGCCGAGAGACAACGTCTCTGAAGAATTGCTGGACATCGCCCCTTTCATGGCAGACCGAAGGTCGTAAGAAATTTCGGTGGCGACAGTCGCGTTGACTCCTTCCAGAATCATCGTCTTTCCTTTGCTTGGGGTGACGACGATGACGAAGACGTCTATCATGGAAGGTGGCGTATTGGGGTAGTCCGTACATCCGACCGCAACGTTGAACGTTTGAGGAGTCGAGGATGCGTCGAGGTTTGGGGCGTTGCCGTAGAACGTGAGTGTCCTGTTGTCGAACCCGAGCCATTCCGGCAACGGCTGGCCGTCGTCCAACGTCGCGGAGTAGAACAGCTCCGGACTAGACGGATGGAAGAGGTTGGAGCGGAGGCCGATGCTGAACGACCACGTCGAAGGGATCTGTACTCCAGCGGTGAAGCTCGAGACGGGGAACGGAGTGACCGAGCTGAGGACTGCGGATGTTTCCTTGTCCGTGCCGAGTAGCTGATTGTATAACGAGTTGTCCAAGGTTGCGGGCTGGCGATCTGATACGGACATCCGGAATCCTCTGGTGTAGTTGTAGTCTGAAGCGCCGGACGTTCGAATGATTCTGACCCAGCTGGACTGCGCGTCAGTCGAGACAGGGAGTCCGCTGAACATGAGGACCGAGTCCATGGGGTCGGTTGCCGAAACTTGCATGGAGAGCCAGGCGGGGATCTGGTTGACGGTAAAGTTGTACGTCGACGCTTCGCTCTCAGATGTCGCAGGCGGGAAGAGGGTGGATTGAGGGAAGGAGTGGGTGTATGGGACGTTAACTCTTGCGACGGGTGGGTACTGAATGGATGGCTGGGCTTGAACGAGTGTTGGCGATAGTACAACGACAGAAAGGAGTGAAATGAGAGTAAAGGAATGCATGGCGGGTTGGTGGTTTTCGCTGTTACCAGACTTAACGAATGGAAGTTGGGAGTTAGGTGACGAATGACCGTCGAGGACGACGGGGGTGAGTTGTCTAGAGTATTCAAGCGATGGCGAGGGGGAGGGTGAAGAGGCGAAAGGTTTGCTAGTCGCTCCTGCTCATCGGGGTACTTGAGTCCCAACCATCGAGGGCCGGTGTACGGACCATATCCTTGTAGCACGAGATTGGATTTTCCTCGTATCTAAAGGTGGTCATATCGCGTTAGACAACAGACTATGCGCACAACCCGGTGCGCCTACTTTGAGAGATGGCCTTGTAGCTGGGTTCAGGAACCGACGTGCTGCGAAGGCCACAAACGAACAGACTTTGCGTAACCCCCCTGAACCGTCACTGCCCTGACCATAAAGCTTATCGCAGCTCACGGGCACCTCTGCGGTGACTTGAACAAAGATGTTCATGCCTTGAACTTGACATCATTGGTGGACGGGGAGAGAACGGGTCGCAGTGTGCAAAAGCTTGTCCTTCGGCTTATTCGGGCCACACCCGGTCTGGCATTATGCGTGATCTCTTCTCCATTGCGGCTTTTGGTCTCTCTCCACTTTGAACTGATGGTAGGACTGATGCTACTACTGGTTGACGAGGTGTGTCGAGTGCCGTTGAGTGACAGTGATGGTAATTCCAGGACATCTCCGTCGAACCGTCAACATTGCAATCCTGACCGCTGCACCCTTGCCTCTCCACCCAACACCAATCCCTCCGCAGCCCTCAACCCCCTCAAGCCCATCTCTACCTCACCGTCCTCGCAGCCCCACTAAGAAGGACAAGAAATGGCGTCATACTTCTTCGCTCAACCAGTCGATGTCGAAATCCGGTTAGAAGGGGAGGAGAACCGAAAGCAAGTGGAAGTAAAGCTGGAGAAGGATAGGAAAGAAGCTTACCCTGTCTACTATGATGGAGAGCCCGTGACTGGCCAGGTTCGCGCTGCCCCTCGCCTCTATCGTTCATGGATTTGGTTGTATTCGAGTGAGGCTGACGCGGCGGCGCTGCGTCACCTATAGGTCGTCGTTCGGTTAAGGGATGGAAGGAAGCTCGTTCACGATGGAATCAAAGTCGAGTTTGTAGGCACGATCGGTGAGGCTTCACGCCACGATGGCTTATGCTGCTCCTGACCCGGATATATTGAACCTCCTGCTAGAACTGTTCTATGACCGAGGCAACCACTACGAGTTCCTCTCGTTATCTCAAGAACTCGCCGCACCTGGGGAAATGAGGCAAGCGCAGACATTCGACTTCAACTTCAAGAACGTCGAGAAGCAGTATGAGAGCTATCAGGGGATTAATGTCAAGCTAAGGTCTCTCTCATCCTCTTCCCCCATGCGAGAGTCGACTGTAGCTGAGGGTTTATTCCGCAGATACTTTGTCCGGGTCACCATAGCTCGTCGCCTGGCCGACGTAGTGAAAGAGAGGGATCTCTGGGTCCATTCGTACCGCATGCCACCGGATAGCAATAACTCGATTAAGATGGAGGTCGGTATTGAGGATTGCTTACACATCGAGTTCGAGTATAACAAGTCAAAGTAAGTTTTCCCTCCAGCCTCCGGTCATATGAACATAGATACTCAGGTCATCGTTCTTTTAGATACCACCTCAAAGATGTGATAGTCGGTAAAATCTACTTCCTTCTCGTCCGCATCAAGATCAAACACATGGAACTCTCCATCATTCGACGCGAGACGACTGGAGCCGTGCCAAATCAGTATAATGAAAGCGAGACGATAACTAAGTTTGAGATCATGGACGGTGCACCAGTGAGAGGTGGGTCGTTTCTCCTCGCTTTCTTCTCCCATCGGCCTGCCCCCATTCATACAAACATCGCTGCTTCGAATAGGCGAAACCATCCCGATTCGACTGTTCCTCGGCGGCTTCGAACTAACACCGACGTTCAGAGACGTCAACAAAAAATTCAGCACCCGGTACTACTTGAATCTTGTTCTAGTGGACGAAGAGAATAGGCGATACTTTAAGCAGCAGGAGATTACAGTGTTTAGGATACCCGAGGTGAGCATCGCAAGATGGAATCAGACCCGGTCTCAAAGTTGACCTGGCGCCACTTTTCTTTTCTACTTCAGAATTAGACGACTGTTTGTGTGTGTATTTGTGTTATATCACATCTTAGCTCGTCAGATAACAAGACGCTGCCCCACCGCCGCGACTCGGTGGAATCCATATCTGGGAAGGACATGACACTTCCTCCACGTCTCATGGACAGCATTCAGAAGATGGTATTAATTGAGTTCGAACTAATGATACATCGCTTGGCTCAAGTTGCAAATTGTTCACACAATATTTATAGTGCATAGGCAGGGCTGATTGTGGGCCTGTATTATAAGCGTCGCGTTTTCCTAGTGAGACGTCGGAAGAGGCTCACCTGCTCGAGTCTCGGTCTTGGATGAACTCTCGTCTGCGTGAACCTGTTGGACGAAAACCCGGGCCTCGGACCCAGTCCCTGTCGGCAGTGCCTCCGTCAAATCTGATGCCAAACTCCCAAATTTTCTTCCCGCCCAGTTCGAGACCCTGATTCGTAGTCTAACCAACCACTCATAGTCCCCGGTGGGATTGGCTACTGTGCGAGACTGCTCGAGAATTTCAGCGAGTTGTTGGTATAGGTTCTTAGCGTCATCGCCCTGGTCATGCCCAAAAGAGCGGCAAATTTGCCGTGTCTATCGCCGATATCCCGACAGATTCCTAGAGCCTTGTATAGAGCAGGATGGCCTCGTCGTACTCTCTTCGAAGTCGATGAACTTCGGCAAGACCCCACAGAGCGTCGGCTCTGCCTTTGCTGTCGCCGAGATCGGTGCGGATTTGCGACGCCTCGGAGTAGAGCGGGATGGCCTCTTCGTACTCGCTTCGACATCGATGCACATCAGCGAGACCCCATAGAGCGTCGCCTCTGCCTTGTTTGTCGTTGAGATCCGTGCAAATTTCCAAGACCTCGGAGTAGAGCGGGATGGCCCTTTCATACTCGCTTTGACATCGATACGCATCAGCGAGACCCCAAAGAGCGTCGCCTCTGCCTTTTTGGTTGTCGACATCGGTCAAGACTTCCAAGATCATGGAGTAGAGCGGAATGGCCTTTTCGTACTCCTTTCGACGTCGGTGCACATCAGCGAGACCCCAGAGAGCATCGGCTCTGCCTTTATTGTCCTTGAGATCGGTGCAGATTTTCATGACCTTAGAGTAGAGCGGGATGGCCTTTTTGTATTCGCTTCGAAGTCGATGGACATCCGCGAGTCCCCACAGAGCGCCGGCTCTGCCTTTTCTGTCGTTATGATCGGTACAGATTTCCAAGACCTCGGAGTAGAGCAGGATGGCCTCTTCATACTCGCTTCGACGTCGATGCACATCCGCGAGACCCCACAGAGCGTTGGCTCTGCCTTTCCTATCGTTGAGATCCATGCAGATTTCCAAGACCTCGGAGTAGAGCGTGATGGCCTTTTTGTACTCGCTTCGGCGTCGATGCACCTCGGCAAAACCGCACAGAGCGTCTTTCTTGTCGTTGAGATCGGTGCGAATTTCCAAGAGCTCGGAGTAGAGCGAGATGGCCTTTTCGGACTCGCTTCGAGGTCGATGCACATCAGTGAGACCCCATAGAGCCAGTGCGCTGCCTCTGCTGTCGTTGAGATCGGTGCGGATCTGCGACACCTCGGAGTAGAGCGGGATGGCCTCTTCGTACTCGCCTCGACATCGATGCACATCCGCGAGACCCCACAGAGCGTCGGCTCTGCCTTTTCTGTCGTCGAGCTCCGTGCAGATTTCCAAGACCTCGGAGTAGAGCGGGATGGCCTTTTGGTACTCCCTTCGCCGTCGGTGCACATCAGCAAGACCCCACAGAGCCGAGGCGCTACCGTTGTAGTCCTTGAGATTTGTACAGATTTTCAAGACCTTGGAGTAGAGCGGGATGGCCTTTTTGTACTCGCTTCTAAGTCGATGCACGTCCGCGAGACCCCACAAAGCGTCGGCTCTGCCTTTTCTGTCGTTCAGATCGGTGCAGATTTCCAAGGCCTCGGAGTAGAGCGGGATGGCCTTTTCGTACTCGCTACGACATCGATGCACATCCGCGAGACCCCACAGAGCCAGTGCTCTGCCTTTCCTGTCGTCGAGATCCGTACAGATTTCCAAGGCCTCAGAGTAGAGCGGGATGGCCTTTTCGTACTCGCTTCGGCGTCGATGCACATCAGCAAAACCCCACAGAGCGTCGGCTCTGCCTTTCCTGTCGTTGAGATCGGTGCGAATTTCCAAGACCTCCGAGTAGAGCGGGATGGCCTTTTCGTACTCGCTTCGACATCGATGCACATCCGCGAGACCCCACAAAGCGTCTGCTCTGCCCTCTCTGTCGTTGAGATCGGTGCAGAATTTCAAGACCTTGGAGTAGAGCGGAATGGCCTTTTTGTCCTCGCTTCGAAGTCGACGCACATCCGCGAGACTACAAAGAGCGTCAGCTCTGCCCCCTCTGTCTTTGAGATCGGTGCAGTTTTTCAAGATCTTGGAGTAGAGCGGTATGGCCTTTTCGTACTCGCTTCGACGTCGATGCACATCCGCGAGATCCCACAAAGCGTCGACTCTGCCTTTCCTGTCGTTGAGATTGGTGCAGATTTCCAAGACCTCCGAGTAGAGCGGGATGGCCTTTTCGTACTCGCTTCGGCCTCGATGCGCATCCGCAATACCCCACAGAGCGAGTGCTCTGCCTTTGCTGTCGTTGAGATCGGTGCGGATTTTCAAGACCCCCGAGTAGAGAAGGATGGCCACTTTGTACTCTCCTTGACGTCGATGCACATCAGCGAGACCCCACAGAGCCGAGGCGCTACCCTTGCTGTCGTCGAGATTGGTGCGGATTTCCAAGACCTCCGAGTAGCGAACGATGGCCTTTTCGTACTCGCCTTGGCGTCGATGCACATCAGCGAGACCCCACAGAGCCGAGGCGCTACCTTTGCTATCCTCGAGATTGGTGCGGATTTCCAAGACCTCCGAGTAGAGAAGGATGGCCTTTTCGTACTCGCCTTGCCGTCGATGAATGTCAGCGACACCCCACAGAGCCGAGGCTCTGCCTGTCCTATCTTCGAGATCCGTGCTGATTTTCATGACTTTGGAGTAGAGAAAGATGGCTTCTTTGTATTTGCCTTGGCGTCGACGCACATCAGCCAGACTACACACAACCGAGGCTCTACCTTTCCTGTCGGCGAGATCCGTGTAGGCTTCCAATGCCACGGAGTAGAGCGGGATGGCCTTTTCGAACTCGCTTCGACGTCGATACACATCAGCGAGACCCCACAGAGCCGAGGCGCGACGTTTGCCGCTGTAGATATGGGTGCAGATTTTCAAGACCTTCATGTAGAGAAGGATGGCCTCTGTGTACTCGCCTTGGCGTCGATGTATGTCAGCGAGGCCACACATAGCCGAGGCTCTGCCTTCCCTCTTTTTGAGCTTGGTGCGGATTTCCAAGACTTCGATATAGAGAGGGCTGGCCTTCCCGTACTCGCTTCGACGTCGATAGACATCCGCGAGACCCCATAGAGCCTTGGCTCTGCCTTCTTTGTCGTCTAGATCGGCGCAGATTTCCAAGACCTCAGAGTAGAGCGTGACGGCCTCTTTGTACTCGCTTTGACGGCGATGCACATCAGCGTGACCCCAAAGAGCGTCGGCTCTGCCTTTTCTGTCGTTGAGATTGGTGCAGATTTCCAAGACCT
Source organism: Tulasnella sp. 408 (assembly GCA_019633405.1). Taxonomy (NCBI): domain Eukaryota; kingdom Fungi; phylum Basidiomycota; class Agaricomycetes; order Cantharellales; family Tulasnellaceae; genus Tulasnella; species Tulasnella sp. 408. Next base: position 9,056 of record WSTX01007979.1, read on the forward strand.
CGGAGTAGAGCGGGATGGCCTGTTCGTACTCCCTTCGACGTCGATGCACATCTGCGAGACCCCACAGAGCGTCGGCTCTGCCTCTTTCATCGCCGAGGTCGGTGCTGATTTCAAGGGCGTTGGTGGTCAGCTGCATGGCCTGGTTGTAAGCGCCTCCCCGCCGATGATTTTCAGCCATGGTACATAAAGCATTGGCTATGCGTTGTAGTGGCTGGACTTCCTGTTTCTCGTGGTTGAGTTCCCCAGTGTCTTCGCTTTCATCTCTGAGTCGGTGCAGCTCGGCGAGGTCATCTAAAGCGCCACCTAGGTCGCCCTCGTCTTTCCGATTGGTCTCCTCATAGATTTCCCAGATCACATCATAGGCTGCGATTGTCTCGCTATACTCCTTTCTAAGCCGAGCCAACTGGGCGAGATCACGCAGACTTTGTACCCGATGCTCGAGCTGGAACCGTCCTTTTGTGGCGTCAACGAAGCAAGCAAATGCCCTCGCATATTCACCCCTCGATTGGTACATCTGTCCCAGTTGACGCAGATGGTCATGGCCGATGACCCTCTCGTCCTTTTTCATTTCTGGAGCAAACATCGGCTATTGAACAAAACGTTAATTGTGCTTCAATCCTCCACAGCGGTGTTCTCTCACCATCTTTTCGATGGACTTTCGACAAGCATCAGCCGTCGGTCTCTGATTAGGCTGAGCTTTCCAACACATATTCATAAGGGAGCAAAGCTCGTGAATAAGCAATAGATGGTCGTTATTCGTGAGCGATGGCAGTTTTCCCTCAACCACGCATTCGACAACAGCTATCTCCGAGGCGACATCTTCGAATGGGAGGGACCCGGTCATAACCTATTTTGAGCCGAACTCGTGAGCTTCGCCTGCAGACCCTGCCCGGATTTAGCGGGATTACCTCATAGGCTATCCACCCCAGTGCCCAGATATCGCTACAGAGACTAAGCTGATCTTGGAGTAGCAGCTCTGGAGCAGCCCAGCGAAGTGTATACCTATTTCCAGTCAGGGTTATGGTCTTGGTAGAGGCGCAAAAAGCTGCGCTAGGCGGTTGTGCTGACGGCAATTGAGTTACCAATTCCTCGACCTGCGTATCGGAGCCACGCTGAGGGAGACGACGAGCGGAGCCGAAATCGGTAATTCGCGCATAGAGTTTCGTGTCATCGAACGGATGCCACGCATAAGCATCGGAATAGATATATATCAGTACATTGAGCTGCAGTTAGGAGTCAGTTCCTCGACTGTTTTATATTCCACTGCTAGAACGTACCGATTTAAGGTCGCCGTGGCATAGTGGTGGGCTTCGGGTATGCAAGTATTCTAATCCCTTGGCCACATCGCTGATCTTGAACATAACGTCTCAGGGCTTAGGTTTACGAGAGACCTCATCGATCTTACCAGCGAGATTTTCTCGGGAATGTGCCACTTTTCTCGAGCAATAAAGTCCTTCAAATTACCGTACTCGGCCCACCGAAATACGAGCCAAATGATGCCATTGGATAAGTCTTCCACAAATCCTTCGAGTTTGACGATGTTTGGGTGACGGAGCTCCACTAGGAATTCGGCTTCCCTGATTGTCAGCTGGATATATGTGAGCACTTTACGAAACCTCTGCGCGATTGGCCGAGGCATTCTTACCCCGAGTACTCGCTCCAAATCCGTATCATCTGCTACCCTCATTTTCTTGACCGCTACGTCCTGTGGGGTTGCAGTTTATGCCTCGGATCAAAGGGATAAGAGCCGGTTTACCTACCACCCTGTTCCACGAATTTGGCCCAAGGAATCCGCCAAACGCAATCTTTTGTAACGGCCGCTTTTCCAAGTTCCGCATGCCCACTTACAACTCATACAACATGCCTCTCGAAACGGCCGCATGTCCTCCATGGTACTCCGACCCATTCCCGAGACTGATAAAGGCAGGACTCATTCTCCACTTTGCGAGCTTCTCAATTCTGGCCCTCTGTAGACAAGTCGTCTCAAACACTGACCGAAATTCACACCGGGAGCTTGGGCGAGACGCACCAATTTGGCACTTGGCCTGAATCCATCCGATGAACCACTCGGATCGGACGCCACTGGACCCCTGACGTGGGCGACGGCATGGTGACTTGCGCCATCCATCCAAGAATCTTCTCCCAGGGGATAATATATTACACGCTGTAAGCTGAAGATCTGAGTTTCTTCTCCGGGAAGAGCGATGTGAACGAGAAATTGTACAAGGGTCGTGGTGATGGTTTTTTTATGCGAGGGGGGGGGGGGAGGGGTTCTGAAAGGGTATTTAGCCGCCTCATCCGCCATACTTAAGTAGGATCCTTCCTCGCGGTTTGCCTCGGGGCCAAGGGCACAAGTTGCTTGGACCACGGGTTTCCCGGACCTCACATTAGAAATTTCCTTCGCAGTCCAGCCAAACGACCTCTCCACGAGGCTTATCGCGGTAAAGTGGAAATTTCACATACTCCGCAAAGGGCTGCAACAGCAGAAGGGGCTCGCAATCTCGCTTTCGATGGTTAGGGGAGGGTTCGCGACGGTTGTATCTCTGTGATTGCGGACCGGTGGAGGTGAGGTTTCGTCGTTCCGTCGAAAGTTCGAACGGTGGCGTGCGTGTCCTTCTGTACACCAAGCCCCTGAGGCTTGAACAGAATCCAGAGTGAGTGAAGATGAAGCTACGCCTCCGCACATCGATTTATTATTATGGGAGTAAAATACGCATCGTTGTCGCGATCGAGCACCTGATGCTTTCGCTACGATAATCTTAAGGGGGGCGAGTCGGATGGCGTATTGCGGCTGTGAGGTGGTTGAGATTCGATGGTTCGAGTTAGACTGCCTCTCCATCTTAATTTGCCGTGCATATAGTCTCTGTAGGACATGGGCACGTCGTTTGTGGTCGTCAGAGGGCTTGACGTGCGTCACATATGAGGCGTCAATCACCACGAGCACAGCCCTCACAGCGTGTATCCTGATTGTCGTAATGGCAAAATCTCCATTCACCGCTATGTTCATCGCATTCATACAATTTCCAATGCCCGCTGACTAAGCTGCTGGAGAGGGCAAGCGTTCATTGGTTAGCGTTCTCCAGCCCATAATGGGCTTCGAGGGGAAGGACCGGTATTACGGTAGCAAAAACGGAGGGAGGTGCTTCCGGTCATCCAAGCCGACGACTTGGCGCGCGCAAGCCCTCTGGTACGTTCTACTGCGTACATCAGACAGGGAAGGGCCAAGCCACCGTACGTGGGCCAGACGCCAGGTGGCTTGGGCGCTGAAAGTCCCTCACTTGTCCAGGGGCCAGTCTGTTTGGAGAGAAGGGAGGCTCGCGTGAATTAGTTGATTGTGACATACAGTACACCTTCGGATGGGATGCTGTGTACAACTGAATTGCGGGAGGCGGGGATTCGCGATTTTGGTTTCGGACGGAGGCTGAAAACGTTCTATTTGGCGTGTACGCGAGCACCACAGAATGGGAGGCACGGTAACGACATGCATGCAGTTTACAAGAGACGTCTGTATGTCAGGCCGACATCTACACGTACATGCGATCTGCTCCTTTCATGTGGTCTTGTTGCAGGGCTGGACGAGCGTTCGGTGGTGCTCACGGTCCTGCTCCCTCCGTGGGGGCTGGCAACATTGGGTGACTTCCCGTAGCCCAAATTCCAGATTTCTATATTTCTAGTCCTAAAACCCCAAGGGTTTTATGAAGGGACCAGTGGCTTAGAGGGTCTTTTAGAAGCAAAATCCAGCTCTAAAATTCTGGAGGAGGGGTCTGACCCCCCCATCCAGATCTAAAACACGTCCAAAACCTCTCCAGATCACACCCGAAATGAAAATTCAGGGTCAGAAATTATTTTTACGTCATTATGTAATGTGGCGGTTTAGGACTAGAAATATAGAAATCTGGAATCTGGGCTACGGGAAGTCACCCACTACCGCACTCTGCACTCTTTCCGCTCCACACGCCACCGACGTAGCTGGAGTTTTCTCGAATTCGGTGACCGAATCTCAGAAGACCAGAGGAGGACTGCCTTTTCCTGGTGCTTGTGTTCAGCAATTTCAGGGTGACGTGCCGCCGGGCAGGTGCGAGTACGCCCTCGACGTCTGCGCGAGAATGGGAACACCGCAGAACTGGGGCTCGAGAAACGTGCGTACGTGAGCGCTGTAGGTTCCTGTGCACTCCATGATATCGTCATTGAACCTCTTCCTCCCCTAAGCCAATTCAGCGGTGTCCAAAGTGGTATTTGAAGTAGGACTGCCTTCCATACTACTACTTGCACAGCCACAGCTTGGTTTCAGTTGTCGATCTCTCAACTCTCCATCACGTCACCAACCGTCGACTGGTGCACTTACTACGAGCTTGACTGGTCCATACTCAAACATCCCATCTACATCACCCTTACGACCTCGCTGGCCGTCCCGGCGAAGACCCGTTCAACTTCACATGCGTCTGAAGCAAACGCCAAGGCAGCCGTCACGGTCGAAATTGAGCCGCAATCCCGTCAAACACGCGACCTTCTCGACAGCATTGCATCGACTGCACCTTGGGCAGCACCAGCACTCCGCTCAGTCTCCCAGGGGATCCTACGCGACCATAGGCCATGACTACACCTGCGAAGATGACAGAGAATTCTAGAAGGACCGAACAAGTTCGCAGACCTTCGCTTTTCATTGTTCCTCGCTGTGGTTACGTAGTCGACGAAGGGCCGACTCGGCGACGCTATTGCGATCTTACATGCCACCAGTTTGGTTGGGGGGTGGAACGAAGATTGTTTATGACGGGTTCGGGTCGAACTTGTGGACACCAGAGGTGAAGCCTGATATTACGATGGCTCACGTTTATGGTACCGAGCTAGTGTCTAGCGAAGCGCTCGCAAGCCTCATCCACAACTCGAGAGACCACCACAAATCCTAGTCTCCGCTGCAGACTGATAACAACTTGAAGAGGATGTAAGTTACGCAAATCCCATTTCCTATCTCGACGGCTCGCTGTACCAGAAGAAGCGCAAACGCTCCAGCGTTGCACCGGGATTCGAAGCAGTATAAGCTTGAACAGGGCATTAATGTCCAGGTGGGGTCTCTCTTCCCTTCACACCGCGATGTGAATTTCAATGCGAGACCGAGACGCTATCCCGTAGCTTCCTTGGCCGGGGTACGATAGCTCGTCGTTTGGCCGACGTGGTGCCGCTCCGACACCGTCTCGTCGGAAAGCAATATCTGGACCAAAGTGAAAGTCTGTGTAGAGAGCTGCTTGCACATCAAGTTCGACAATAAAGAGGCAAAGTACGTTCCTTACACATCCGTTTTCCCTTCGATTGCTAACTCTCAAGCGGTCTCTCCTGTAGATAATATCACCTCGAGGGCATGGTTGTCGACAAACTACACTTCTCCCCGGCTGGGAATCGAAATCAGACTCACGAAATCATCTACTGTTCGAGGAAAGACGGTTGGAGCGGTGCGTAATAAGTAGGATGAGAGCGAAGCGGTGACCACAGCTGAGACCAAGGCTCGCGCTCCAGTGAGAGGTGCGTCGCTTCTGCTGTTCCCCTTTCCCTTTGACTTGCTATCCTTACCAAGGCACTTGATTCGTCTAGGTGAAACGATTACGATCGGACTATACCTGGGCGACTTCGAAATTAGGCCAACCTTCTGAGCATCAATAGGTAATCTAGCAAGCGGTATTCCGCGAAACCTCATTTTAGTGCAACGAGGAGGGTGGGTGATACTTCAAGTAGCACGGATATTACCGTGTCTAGAATACTCGACGTGAGGAACATGGCGTGTACTCCAACCGGTCCTGACGGTGGCTCCGGTCCGTAGACTGTTTTTTCCTTCTTTCAGAATTCGATGGACGCTGGTCCATGACGGATACCTGTATGCTACTACTTTTTAACAAGGGTGAATTTGACGCCACAGCATGGTTGCTACATAACGAGCCTTTGAGCGCGTCGATTAGAAATGAAGCGACGATTAGCGCCGCATGACGCAGAGTCGCCGACAGGAGTCAGCGGCGGGCAAGAATTTTTAAACCAAAGTCACCCACCCTGGGCTGGGAATGGAACACTTGGGCATTGAGGTTGTGATTGCTCACGCATGTAATGGCCCTGATTTTAAGCTGAAGAGTTAGGGGAGAACTTTTCTTATACAACGTTGCTCCAATCATGATTGAATTACTTACTGGACGGTTTACGACGAACAAATGAAGGTACATGTGTCCTCGATTATTAACGTGTTCAGATAGCGGAATTGAGCACTTTATGTGAGGACATGCTCTGAAAGGCGGAGGTTTCAGGTTGGTCCCCCTCTTCACCGGGTGCCGTCGAACCTGCTTTGCCCACCGCAAGGCGAAACATACCTGACATCGGTGTACGCATTCAATTGCTACACGGATCAAGCGATCTTGTATCGAGCGAGGACTGGATCAGACAATGCCGCGCCAAATTTTACTTTGACGTTGAGAAGTACTACTTTTCGGGCTTCTGGGCCAAGGCAACGTTGCGGCGATAGGAGCACGTTTCACCTGACATCCACTTTTGATCGCCGCTTCGGTGCCCCTTCTACTAAGCTCCCTATAGCTCTTCTCAACATGGGTCACTTCAAGTTCTCTATTCAGATTCCGGCTAGCCACATCACCGCCCGTGACGTCGCCGGCGGCTCGTGCAAGACTGCCCACGACTGAGTGGTTGGGGATCCCGCCGCCACCTCAGGAATATAAGCCGTTCAAGATGTGAATGAAAGCATCTGCTACAGGGAAACAATTGTGGAGCCAATTTTACGGGTCGCACATCGAATTTGAGTATAATAAGTCAAAGTACGTTTCCCTCTCCAGTGCCTGGTCATATGATTACTGATACTAAGGTGTTCGTCCTCTTAGATAACACCTGAAAGATGTAATAGTCGGCAAAATATACTTCCTTCTCGTCCAGATCAAGATCAAGCACATGGAATTTTCCATCATTCGACGCGAGACGACTGGAGCCGAACCGAATCAGCATAATGAAAGCGAAAACAATGACGAAGTCCGAGATTATGGACGGGGCTCCAGTTAGAGGTAGGTCGTTTCTCCTCGCTTTCTTCGCTCGTTGACCCTCTCTCTTTCTTACACACGTCCCTGCTTCGTCGAGGCAAACAATCCCAATTCGACTGCTCCTAGGCGGCTTCGAATTAACAGGAATGTCCAGAGACGTCAATAAAAAAAAACAGCACAAGGTACTATTTGAACCTTGTGTTAGTCGACGAAGAGAATCGGCGATACTTTATGCAGCGGGAGATTACAGTGTTTTGGATACCCGAGGTGAATAAAGTGGCGTGGAATTCGACCAGTCCTCAGAGTTGAGCCTGGCGTCACTTTCATTTTCCACTTCAGAATTAGACGAATGTTGTGTGTGTATTTGTATAATATCACATGTTACCCCGTCAGAAAAAAGGATGAAAATGACGCTTCCCCACCGCTGCTACGGGGGAACCCACATCGCGTCAAACAGAAAGGACTCGAGGCTTCGTTCGTCGACAGCATCCAGAAGACAGTATGAACTTCAATTCGAACAGTGATACATCACTTCGCTCAAGTGCTTCGTTGGTCGATACAATATTTAGGGTGCATAGGCAAGACGTATTGTGGGACTAGATCTGTTTCGTCCCCAAAATAGCGATAAGCATGAGGTTTTTACAGTGAGACACTGCCGAGAGTGTCGGAGAAACTCACCTGCTCGGACCTCGTGTTGGAAGAGCTCTCGTTTACGTGACCGCGTTGGACCGAAACCAGCGCGTCGGACCCAGTCTCTGTCGGCAGTGCCTTCGTCAAATCTGATGCGAAGCGCCCCAATCTTCTCCCCGACCAGTTCAAGACCCTGATTCGTAGTCGAGCCAGCCACTCATCGTCCACGGTGGGATCAGCTGAGGTGCGAGACTGCTCGAGAATTTCGGCGAGTTGTTGGTATAGATTCTCACCATCATCCCCCTGGTCATCATTGATATCGGCAAGGCCCAAAAGAGCGGCAGCTTTTCCTTGTCTGTCGTCAATGTCAGTGGAGATTCCCAGAGCCTTGTGATAGAGCGGAATAGCCTCCTCATACTCTCTTCGAAATCGGTGCACTTCGGCAAGACCCCACAGAGCGTCAGCTGTATCTTTCCTGTCGTTGGGGGTCTCCAAGGGCTCGGAGCCGAGCGGGATGGTCTCTTCGTACTCGCTTCGAGGCCGATGCACATCCGCGGGACCCCACAGAGCGTCGGCTATGTCTTTCCAGTCGTAGAGATCCGTGCGGAGTTTGATGACCTCGGAGTAGAGCGGAATGGCCTTGTCGTACTCGCCTCGACATCGATGCACATCCGCGAGACCCCACAGAGCGTTGGCTCTGCCTTTCCTGTAGTTTAGAGCCCTGTCCTGGCGTCGACCTCGATGTAGACCAGCGAGACCCCATAGAGCGGCGATTCTGCGTTTCCTGTCGTTGGGAGCCGTGCATATGTTCAAGGCCTCGGAGTAGAGCAGGATGGCCTTGTCGTACTCGCCTCGACATCGATGCACATACGCGAGACCCCACAGAGCGTCGGCTGTACCTTTCCTGTCGTTGAGGATTTTCAAGAGCTCGGAGTAGAGCGGGATGGCCTCTTCGTACTCGCTTCGACGTCGATGCACATCCGCGAGACCCCATAGAGCGTCGGCTCTGCCTTTCATGTCGTTGAGATCCGTGCGGATTTTGATCACCTCGGAGTAAAGCGGGATAGCCTTGTCGTACTCGCTTCGGTGCCGATGCACATCCGCGAGACCCCACAGAGCGTTGGCTCTGCCTTTCCTGTGGTTGAGATCCGTGCGGATTTTGATGACCTCGGAGTAGAGCGGGATGGCCTTGTCGTACTCGCTTCGACGTCGATGCGCATCAGCGAGGCCCCACAGAGCGTCAGCTCTGCCTTTCCTGTCGCCGAGGTCGGTACTGATTTTCAGGGCGTTGGTGGTCAGCTGTATGGCCTCATGGTGTGAGTTCTCCCGCCGATGATTTTTAGCCATGACACGTAGAGCCTTAGCTATGCGTTGTCGTTCCTGGAATTTCTGATTCTCGTAGTGGAGCTCCCCAGTTTCTTCGCTCTCGTTTCTGAGTCGGTGCAGCTCAGCGAGGTCATCGAATGCGCCACCCAGGCCGCCCTCATCTTTCCGATTGGTCTCCTCATAGATTTTCCAGATCACATCATAGGCTGCGATTGTTTCTCTATACTCCTTTCTAAGCCGAGCCAGCTGGGCGAGATCACGTAGACCTTGTACCCGGTGCTCGAGCTGGAACCCCCCCGTCGCGGAGTCAACGAAGAAAGTAAATGCCCTCGCATATTCGCCCCTAGATTGGTACATTTGGCCCAATTGACGCAGATGGGCATAATCGAGGATTCTATGGTGGTCTTTCATCTCTGGAGCAAACATCGGCTATTCAATAGAACGTCAACACAGGACGCAAAAAGACGTTTTCCACGGCGGAAAATCGACAGAAAATCGGGCATAAAACCGTGGGTATTCTCCACCTGGTTTTACTTGTGGTCAAAACCCTCGAGTAAAATCTGTGATTTTCCGGCGAATTTCATTAATGCTAAAAACGGAGCTAACCACCTGAGATATCATGGGAGACATTGTATAGGGTTTTTACGTAATTATTCCATATTTTATTTTGAGATTTTTGTGGCGGGGTAAAATCTGAATAAAAAATCTATCCGCGATAAGAGACCGGCGACCGGCGACTGAGATAAGCGACAGCGACTCGGCGATACGGACGGGCAGACTCGGCGTTTAGGAGATTGGCGACTGGCGATTGAGCGACTGGGGACTGGCGATTGAGCGCTTGGGGGGATTGGGCAACTGCGATTGGGCGATTCGGTGATTGGGGGTAGCGTGCGGCTTGGTCAGCGATTGGCGATTTGGAAGGAGTCCGGGTCCCGATTGAGAATCATAAGTCCTAACTGCTTAGTCATCTATTGCTTTGGCAGTCTCAAATCGCCAATCGGCCAATCGCCAGTCGGCCAATCGCCCAGTCGGCCAATCGCCCAGTCGGCCAATCGCCCAATCGGCCAATCGCCAGTCGCTCAATCGCCAATCATCTAATCGCCGGGTCTGTCATCCGTATCGCCGAGTCGTTGTCGCTTATCTCAGTCGCCGGTCGCCGGTCTCTTATCGCGGATAGATTTTTTATTCAGATTTTACCCCGCCACAAAAATCTCAAAATAAAATATGGAATAATTACGTAAAAACCCTATAGAATATCTCCCATGATATCTCAGGTGGTTAGCTCCGTTTTTAGCATTAATGAAATTCGCCGGAAAATCACAGATTTTACTCGAGGGTTTTGACCACAAGTAAAACCAGGTGGAGAATACCCACGGTTTTATGCCCGATTCCCTGTCGATTTTCCGCCGCGGAAAACGTCGTTTTGCGGCCTGTGCAATCGTGTTTCAATCCGCCACAGCCGTATTCTCTCACCATCTTTTCCATAGATCTTCTGCAAGAATCAGCGGTCGGTCTTTGGGAGGGGTTAAGCTCCCAACACATGTTCATGAGGGAGCAAAGCTCGTGAATAAGCGATAGATGCGCGTTATCCGTGAGTGAAGGCAGTTCTCCCTCCAGGACGCGTGTGACAACAGCCATCTCCGACGGGGCATCTTCGAATGGGAGGGACCCGGTCATAACCTATTCGAATCGACCTGGTGAGCTTCGTCTGCGGATCATGCCTGAATCCAGCAGTATTACCTCGTAGCATATCCACCCCAGTGCCCAGATGTCGCTCCAGAGGCTAAGTTGATCTTGGAGCAGTAGCTCCGGAGCAGCCCATCGAAGTGTATAATTATTCCCAGTCAGGGTTATAGTGTTGGTGGAGGCGCAAAATGCTGCGCTAGGCGGTTGTACTGACGGCAACTGAGTTATCATTTCCTCGAGCTGCGTATCGGAGTCACGCTGAGGGAGACGACGAGCGGAGCCAAAATCGGTAATTCGCGCATAGGTTTTCATGCGTTCGAACGTATGCTGCCCCGGAACCCCTAAATACTCGGAATCGCCATAGATCAGTACATTGAGCTGGATTTAGGATTCAGTTCCTCGAATGTTTTATGACCCACTACTAGAACGTACCGATTTAAGGTCGCTGTGGCATATCGGTGGGTTTCGGGTATGCAGGTATTCCAATCCCCTCGCCACATCGCTGATCTTGAACACAATGTGTCAGGACTTTGAGCTCACGAGAGACTTCATCAATCTTACCAGCGCGATTCTCTCTGGAATGTCCCACTTTTCTCGAGCAATAAAGTCCTTCAAATTACCCAACTCGGCCCAGGAAAATACAAGCCAAATGACGTCCTTGGATACGTCTTCCACAAATCCCTTGAGCTTGACGATGTTTGGGTGATCGAGGTTCGCTAGGAATTCGGCTTCCCTGATTGTCAACTAGATATGCGTGAGCACTTTGCGAAACCTCTGCGCAATTGGCTGAAGCATTCTTACCCCGAGTACTCGCTCGAGATCCGTGTCATCTGCTACCCTCATTCTCTTGATCGCTACATCCTGTGGGTTGCAGTTTATGCCTCGGATAACAGCGATAAAGGGACGTTTACCTACTCGCGCAAGAAACCACCTTAACTCCGAATCCCTGCAGGAATGGTTGATCTCACATACTTTACTCAACGTCTGCTTTTCCAAGTTTTGCAAGCCCACATAGTCTGAATCCCATTTGCCTTTTGAAACGGTCGCATGTCCTCCATGATACCCTGACCCATCTTTGAGACTGATGCAGGCAGGATCGATTCTCCACTCTGCGAGCTTTTCAATTCTGGCCCTCTATAGACAAGTTGTTGAAATATATAATTAGATATAATAATATATTTAATAATTGTCTTAACATTTGTTAATAACGGACTTACCTCGAATACGAGGATAAACTAGATTTCCTATTTAGGAAATCTCTCCCATCCCACGAACTACGGACCCGACCAACCTCTCACACTCTGTCAAATAACTAACCGAACCTTTAGCGATAGTATTAGAGTCATGGACTTGCCATTAGGGCAATTAGACTTAAATAGACAATATATTTACTATATAAGTACATCGCTGTACGTAGCTATCTAACTAAGTCTCCAATACATCCCATTCTCCCCTCTAATCTACTACGGATGATTGAGTAGGCGTCGCTGTGCCTTTGTAAGGTAAAGAGACTTCACGCTTACCTTTTGTCACAAGTCGTCTCAACCACCGATCGAAATTCACACCCAGAGCTTGGACGAGACGCACTAATTTGGGACTTGGCCTGAATCCACCCGACGAACCACTTGGATCGGACCCCGCCGGACCAACAACGTCGGCGACCCTATGGTGACTTTCGACATTCATCCACATATCTTCATCCATGAAATACGATGTTACACGTCGTAAGCTTGAGATTTGAGTTTTTTCTCTGGGAGAGCGATGTGAACGAAGGTTGTACAAGGGTCGCGGGGGATGCGTTGTGGTATGCGATTGGGGGGGGGGGTGTTCTTAATGGGAAATTCGACGCCTCATCAAGTAAAATCCTTCTCCGAGTTTTGCTTCGAGGCCAGGGGCATAATTTGCTTGAAATATTGGTTTCCTGGACTTCACATCAGAAATTTCCTTCGTAGCCCAGCCAACCAGCTCTTCACGAGGGCTTATTGCGGTACAATCAAACTTTCACAAGCGCCACAGTAGCAGAAAGTGCTCACAGTGTCGTTTCTTCGTGATTAGGGGAGGGTGAGCGAGGCCTATATTTTTGCCATTGTAGACCGGTTGAGGTGAGGTTTTGTCGTCCAACGAAATTTCGAAAGTTCGCCCGCACGCGGGTCCTTCAATACTCCAGGCCCCTGGCGCTCGAGCAGAATCTGGGGTGAAGATAAAGCTACACCTCCGGATGTCGATTATTGTTGGACATAAAGAGACATCGTCGTCTCAATCGGGCACCCGATGCGTTTGCTACGATATTGTTAAGGGGGTGAATGGGATGGCGTATTGCGGCTGTTAGGCGGTTGAAATTCGATGGTTCAAGTCCGACTGCTTCTAAATCCTCATTTTCCGTGCATATAGTCTCTGTAGGGTATGGTCACGTCGTTACTTAGAGGGCATGACGTACATCACATATGAGCCAGCACCATGGCCGTCGCCCTCACAACGGGTATCCCGACTACCGTAATGGGAAATCGCCATCTATCGCCATGCCCATCGCATTCATAGAATTTCCAGTATCTATTGACTAAGATGATAGCGAAAAGTAATTCGACTGGTTAGCGTACTCCAAGCCATAATAGGAATCGGGTGAAAGGACCAGGAGAGGTCGCAGTGAACGAGCTTAATTACGGTCATCCAAGCTTGCAAGTCGACAACGTGGAGAACCCCTGAGTACGTTTTGCTGCGTATGAGACAGATAAGGGCCAAGTTAGCGTGGGTGGAGCAGTTTTTGCGGGAACGGTTGACCCCAAACGGGGGCCTTGGGCGCTCGACTTTGTCGAAGGTCACATCAGGAAAACGTGTGAGCTCCGCGTACATTGCGCCGTACCGCCCTGAGACTCCGGAGACTCCGAGAAATCTTCGGAATCCGTTAAAAGGCGGAGATGGGGTGTCTCAGCATGGAGTGCGCTGTCTCCGTCCGGAGACACCTTGATCCTTCCTCGACTAGATTAAGTATGAGGGATCGGGGCGGGTCAGGAAGGGTCCACCTGAGACAGGCACATGTCTCCGGGAGCCTCCGCCCATCAGCATTCTGAGACGGCGATCTCAAGCATGAGATCCTTTCTCAATGCCGAGACCCTCCATTCCGGCAGACAGTACCCTGAGGACCCGTTTTTGGGCATGAGGGTCACTGAGACTGTGAGAATGTTGGCTCAGCCGTGAGATATCACGTTTTCCTGATGAACGGTTCGGCGGAGATGTCCATGGTCGGGGATTCACTACCGCTCAGCACACTCTCATCAAACACTTGCCGCAAGAGTCCTAAAAGCAAAGGGGGATCGAGAGTATAAGCTTTTGGAGAGGCCGAGAACTCGGGTTGGGTTTGGGAGGGTCGACGAAAGAACGCGGTAACGACAAATGGAGACCCTGAGCAATAACACTTCGCTGCCAAGAGTACTGTAATTCTTCGGGAGTTGCTGATTCGGCACATGTGCATCCCTACTCGATATATTTACGTCCCCTTTGTCCAATCGTCATACGCCTTTCTCAGGCTTGGACAACCTCTTGTGCCGTGCCGTATCATTCACTCTTTTCGCCAATCTACTGCATGAATTTCTGTGCGTGTGTGTCAATGCAATTCCCCCTCCTCCAACCTTAGTCCAGCTCCACAATACAGTAACCGTGACCCGTAAACCTGGTAGGACAATCATTTCCCTGTAGCAAACGCTTTCGTTTGCATCTCGAACGACTTATATTCTTCCGGTGACGGCAGGTCCCCAACCACTCGGTCGTAGGCGGTCTCGCGCGTGCTGTCGGTGCCGTCATGGGCGATGATGTGGTTAACCGGAATATGAACGGAGGACTCGAAGTGGCTCGTATTGAGAAGGGTTATATGGAATTTGATGGAAGGGGAGCCGAATCGGCCGCCAAAAGCAAATGTCGGGGTGAAACGTGCTTCTACCGCCGGAACGGCTGCCTCGGGGCAGAGCACGAAAAGTAAGGCTGTTCAACGTCAAAGTGGGATCTGGCGTGGCATTGTGTGATTCAATCCTCGCCCGGAGTAAGGCCAGATAGCTTGAGATGCGTGGCAATCGAATGGGTATAACGATGTCAGGTTCGGATGTTTCGACTTGCGGTGGGCAAAGCACTAGGTTCGACGGCATTCGGTGAAGAGAAAGACCAACCCGAAAACCCTAACCTTGCAGAGCATGTCCTCACGCACAGTGCTCGATTCTATTATTTGGACACTTTGATAGTCGAGGACACATGTCCCTCCACATGCTTGTCGTAAACCGTCCAGTAACTCAGTCATAGATCGGAGCAACAACATCGTATGAGAAAAGTTCTCCCTAACTCTTGAACTCGATACCAGGGCGATTACATGCGCGAGCACTCACAACCCTATGTAATGTCCAAGTGTTGCATTCTAAGCCTAGGGTGAGCGACTTTGGTTCAAACTTCAAAGTTCTTACCTGCCGCTGACTCCTGTCGACGACTCTGCGCCATGCGGCACTAATTGTGGTTTCATTTGTAATCGACGCGCTCCAAGGCTCGTTATGTAGCACCATTCTTTAGGCCAAATTCAACCTTGTTCATCACTGGTGAAAAAGTGGTAGGATACTGATAAACCGTGGACCAAGGTACCTCCATCTAATTCTTGGGAAGAGTCGACGGACCAGAGTCAATATCAAGTTGGAGTCCACGCCATGTTGCTCACTTCGAGTATTCTAAACACAGTGGCATCCCTGCAACGTAAAGTATCACACATCCTCTTCGTGTACTAAAAGGAGGTTTCCCGGAATACCGCTTGCTCGATTCCCTGTTGGCGTCTCAGAACGTTGGCGTAAATTCGAAGTCGCCCAGGTACAGTCGGGTCGGAATCGTTTCACCTAGAAGAATCAAGTGACTTGGTAAGGATAGCAAGTTAAAGGGAAAGGGGAACAGCAGAAGCGACGCACATCTCACTCGAGCACGAGCCTTGGTCTCAGCTGTGGTCACTGCTTCGCTCTCATCCTACTTAGTAGGCACCGCTCCAACCGTCTTTCCTCGAACAGTAGATGATTTCGTGAGTCTGATTTCGATTCCCAGCCGGGGAGAAGTGTAGTTTGCCGACAACCATGGCCTCGAGGTGATATTATCTACAGGAGAGACCGCTTGAGAGTTAGCAATCGAAGGGAAAACGGATGTGTAAGGAACGTACTTTGCCTCTTTATTGTCGAACTTGATGTGCGAGCAGCCCTTTACCCAGGCTTTCACTTTGGTCCAGATATTGCTTTCCGACGAGACGGAGTAGGAGCGGCGCCACGGCGGCCAAACGACGAGCTATCGTACCGCGGCCAAGGAAGCTACGGGATAGCGTCTCGGTCTCGTATTGAAATTCACATCGCGGTGTGAAGGGGATAGAGACCCCACCTAGACATTAATGCCCTGTTCAAGCTTATACTGCTTCGAATCCCGGTGCAACGCTTGGGCGTTTGCGCTTCTCCGGGAACAGTGAGCCCTCGAGATCGGAAATGGGATTTGCGTAACTTACCTCCCCGTTCAAGTTGTTATCGGTCTGTAACGGAGACTAGGATTTGTGGTGGTCTCTCGAGTTGTGGATGAGGCTTCCGAGCGGTGCGGTAGACACTAGCTCGGTACCATAAACGTGAGGCATCGTAATATCAGGCCTCACCTCTTGTATCCGCAAGTTCGACCCGAACCCGCCATAAACAATCTTCGTTCCACCCCCCAACCAAACTGGTGGCATGTAAGATCGCATAGAGCCCCCGCGTCGGGCCTTCCTCGACTACGTAACCACAGCGAGGAACGATGAAAAGCGAAGGTCTGCGAACTTGTCCGGTCCTTCTAGAATTCTCTGTTCATCTTCGCAGGTGTAGTCATGGCCTATGGTCGCGTAGGATCCCCTGGGCGACTGAGTGGAGTGCTGGTGCTGCCCAAGGTGCAGCCCGATGCAATGCTGTCGAGGCGGTCGCGTGTTTGACGGGATTGCGGCTCAATTTCGATCGTGACTGCTGCCTTGGCGTTCGCTTCAGACGCATGTGAGGTTGAACGGGTCTTCGCCGGGACGGCCAGCGAGGTCGTAAGGGTAGCGTAGATGGGATGTTTGAGTATGGACCCAGTCAAGCTCGTGGTGAGGAACCGGCCAACGGTTGGTGACGTGATGGTGAGCTGAGAGATCGACAACTGAAACCGAGCTGTGGCTGTGCAAGTAGTAGGATGGAAAGCAGTTCTACTTCAAATGCCACTCTGGACACTGCTGAATTGGCTTAGGGGAGGAAGAGGTTCAACGACGATGGAGTGCACAGGAACCTACAGCGCTCACGTACGCCCGTTTCTCGAACCCCAGTTCTGCGGTGTTCCCATTCTCGCGCAGACGTCGAGGCCGTACTCGCACCAGCCCGGCGGCACGTCACCCTGAAATTGCTGAACACAAGCACCAGGAAAAGGCAGTCCCCCTCTGGTCTTCTGAGATTCGGTCACCGAATTCGAGAAAACTCCAGCTACGTCGGTGGCGTGTGGAGCGGAAAGATGCAGAGTGCGGTAGTCAGGATTGCAATGTTGCCAGCCCCCACGGAGGGAGCAGGACCGTGACCACCACCGAATGCTTGTCCACCCCTGCAACAAGACCACGTGAAAGGAGCAGATCGCATGTACGTGTAGATGCCGGTTTGACATACAGACGTCTCTTGTAAACTGCATGCATGTCGTTACCGTACCTCCCATTCTGTGGTGCTCGCATACAAGCCAAATAGAGTTTTTCAAACGTTTTTCAGTCTCCGCCCGAAAGCAAAATCGCGAATCCCCGCCTGCCGCAATTCAGTTTTACACAGCATCCCATCCGAAGGTGTATGTCACAGTCAACTAATTCACGCGAGCTTCCCTTCTCTCCAAACAAACTGACCTTTTGACAAGTGTGGGACTTTAAGCGCCCAAGCCACCCGGCGTCTGGCTGATCGTAACCGCAAAAACTGCACCACGTACGGTGGCTTGGCCCTTCCCTGTCTGATGTACACAGTAAAACGTACCAGAGGGCTTGCGCGCGCCAAGTCGTCGGCTTGGATGACCGGATATAAGCCCCTGCCTCGTTTACTGCCACCTTTACCAGTCCTTCCCCTCGAAGCTATGGCCTGGCGAACGCTAAAATGGACGATTGCCCTCTCCAGCAGCTTAGTCAGCGGACATTGGAAATTGTATGAATGCGATGAACATAGCGGTGAATGGCGATTTTGCCTTTACGACGATCGAGATACCCGCTGTGAGGGCTGTGCTCGTGGTGACGCCTCATATGTGACGCACGTCAAGCCCTCTGAGTGACGACCACAAACGACGTGCCCATGTCCTACAGAGACTATATCCACGGCAAATTAAGATGGAGAGGCAGTCTAACTGGAACCATCGAATCTCAACCACCTCACAGCCGCAATACGCCATCCGACTCGCCCCCTTAAGATCATCGTGGTGAAAGCATCAGGTGCTCGATCGCGACAACGATGCGTATTTTGCTCCCATAATAAATCGATGTGCGGAGGCGTAGCCTCATCTTCACTCCGGATTCTGTTCAAGCCTCAGGGGCTTGGAGTACAGAAGGACGCACGCCACCGTTCGAACTTTCGACGGACGGACGAAGCCTCACCTCAACCGGTCCGCAACCACAAGGATACAGGCGTCGCGAACCCTCCCCTAACCACAGAAACAGAGATTGCGAGCCCCTTCTGCTGTTGCAGCGCTTTGCGGAGTATGTGAAATTTCCACTTTACCGCGATAAGCCTCGTGGAGAGGTCGTTTGGCTGGACTGCGAAGGAAATTTCTAATGTGAGGTCCGGGAAACCCGTGGTCCAAGCAACTTGTGCCCTTGGCCCCGAGGCAAACCGCGAGGAAGGAGCCCACTTAAGTATGGCGGGTGAGGCGGCTAAATGCCCTTTCAGAACCCCCCCCCCTCGCAAAAAAAAAAAAACATCACCACGACGCTTGTACAACTTCCCGTTCACATCGCTCTTCCCGGAGAAGAAACTCAGATCTTAAGCTTACAGCGTGTAATATATTATCCCTTAGGTGAAGATTCTTGGATGGAAGACGCAAGTCACCATGCCGTCGCCGACGTCAGGGGTCCGGTGGCGTCCGGTCCGAGTGGTTCGTCGGATGGATTCAGGCCAAGTGCCAAATTGGTGCGTCTCGTCCAAGCTCTGGGTGTGAATTTCGGTCAGTGTTTGAGACGACTTGTCTACAGAGTGCCAGAATTGAGAAGCTCGCCAAGTGGAGAATGGATCCTACCTCTATCCGTCTCGGGAATGGGTCGGGGTACCATGGTGGACATGCGACAGTTTGGAAAGGCACAAAGTATGTGGACATGTAGAACTTCGAAAAGCGGGTGTTGAGTAAAACATTGCGATTGCTGGACTCCTCAGGAGCTCTTGGTGGCGTCCAGTGAGTAAACCTTCCTTTATCCCTTTGATCCGAGGCATGAACTGCAACCCCCACAGGATATCGATGTAGCGGTCAAGAAAATGAGGCTTGCAGATGATACGGATTTCGAGCGAGTACTTGGGGTAAGAATGCTTCGGCCAATCGCGCAGAGGTTTCGTAAAGTGCTCACATAAATCCAGTTGACAATCAGGGAAGCCGAATTCTTAGCGGAGCTCGATCACCCAAACATCGTCAAGCTCGAAGGATTTGTGGAATACGTATCCAAGAGCATCATTTGGCTCGTATTTCCCTGGGCCCAGTACGGTAATTTGAAGGACTTTATCGCTCGAGAAAAGTGGGACATTCCCGAGAAAATCTCACTGGTAAGATCGATGAGGTCTCTCGTAAACCTAAGCCCTGAGACGTTGTGTTCAAGATCAGCGATGTGGTCAAGGGATTGGAGTACCTGCATACCCGAAGCCCACCACTATGCCACGGCGACCTTAAATCGGTACGTTCTAGTAGTGGGACATCAAACAGTCGAGAAACTGACTCCTAAATCAAGCTCAATGTACTGGTCTATGGCGATTCGAATTATAATGGCTATTTCGATGATGATAGCGATGCCGACGATAACAATTATCTCAGGTACTATGGCGGTTGGATGATGCGTAAAGGCAGGAGAACCTATGCGCGAATTACCGATTTTGGCTCCGCTCGTCGTCTCCCTCAGCGTGACCCCGATACGCAGGTCGAGGAATTGGTGACTCAATTGCCGTCCGCAAAGCCGCCTAGCGCAGCCTTTTGCACCTCTACCAAGACCATAACCCTGACTGGGAATAAGTATACACTTCGCTGGGCTGCTCCAGAGCTGCTACTCCAAGATCAACTTACTCTCTGGAGCGATATCTGGGCACTGGGGTGGATAGCCTACGAGGTAAGACCGCTAAATCCGGGCATGGTCGGCAGTCGAAGCTCACGAGTTCGGCTCGAAATAGGTTATGACGGAGTCTCTCCCATTCGAAGATGTCGCCTCGGAGATTGCTGTTGTCGAATGCGTGGTTGAGGGAAAACTGCCATCGCTCACGGATAACGCCCATTTATTGCTTATTCACGAGCTTTGCTCCCTTATGAATATGTGTTGGAAAGCTCAGCCTACCCAGAGACCGACGGCTGATGCTTGTCGAAAGTCCATTGAAAAGCTGGTGAGAAAACATGGCTGTGGAGGATTGAAGCACAAGTAACGTTTTGTTGAATAGCCGATGTTTGCTCCAGAGATGGAAAACCACGAGAGGGTCCCGGGCTACGACCGTCTACGTCAAGTGGGACAGATGTACCAATCGAGGGGTGACTATGCGAGGGCATTTGCTTTCTTCGTTAACTCCACGACGGGACGGTTCCAGCTCGAGGACCGGGTACAAAGTCTGCGTGATCTCGCCCAGCTGGCTCGGCTTCGAAAGGAGTATAGCGAGACAATCGCAGTCTATGATGTGATCTGGGAAATCTATGAGGAGACCAATCGGAAAGACGAGGGCGGCTTGGGTGGCGCTTTCGATGACCTCGCCGAGCTGCACCGACTCAGAGATGGAAGCGAAGAAACTGGGGAACTCTACTCCGAGAGTCAAAAATTCCAGGAACGACAACGCATAGCTAAGGCTCTATGTGCCATGGCTAAAAATCATCGGCGGGAAAACTTACTCTATGAGGCCATACAGCTGACCACCAACGCCTTGAAAATCAGTACCAACCTCGGCGACGGGAAAGGCAGAATCGACGCTCTGTGGGGTCTCGCGGATCTGCATCGACGCCGAGGCGAGTACGAAAAGGCCATCCCGCTCTACTCCGAGGTCTTGGAAATCCGCACGGATCTCGACGACAGGAAAGGCAGAGCCGATGCTCTGTGGGGTCTCGCTGATGTGCATCGATGCCGAAGCGAGTACGAAAAGGCCATCCAGCTCTACTCCGAGGTCTTGAAAATTCGCACGGATCTCGACGACAGGAAAGGCAGAGCCGACGCTCTATGGGGTCTCGCTGATGTGCATCGATGCCGAAGCGAGTACGAAAAGGCCATCCCCCTCTACGCCGAGCTCTTGAAATTCTGCATGGATCTCAAAGACAGGAGAGGCCGGGCCGACGCTCTATGGGGTCTCGCTGATGTGCATCGACGCCGAGGCGAGTGCGAAAAGGCCATCCCGCTCTACTCCGAGGTCTTGAAAATCTGCACGGATCTCAACGACTGGAAAGGCAGAGCCTACGCTCTGTGGGGTCTCGCGGATGTGCATCGACGCCGGGGCGAGTACGAAAAGGCCATGTCGCTCTACTCCGAGGTCTTGGAAATCCGCAC
>WSTX01007980.1:0-30223 GCA_019633405.1 Tulasnella sp. 408
GTAAGGTACATTTACTTGGGCGCTTGGATGCTATTGACCGGATAGTCTGGTAGATTTTCCAGCTCTTGATTCCTTGTGTTGACGTCGCGTCCTTCAATCTTGTGTGAACGTCCTCGAGGACACTGGAAACGAGACGGTCAAGCCGACGGATCAATTCGTAAGATGCCCCGCTTACTGGACATATTTTTCGGCGGGATCACGAGTGTCTTGCGGTAGATTGTCCGTGTAGTTGGGTATATCTGGCAAGGACTCCACTGTGTCGATCAAGTGCCTTGCCGCCTCCTTCGAATCTTCTGGCCACTCAGTAGACTGAAAGCAGGTAAGTCGTGATGGGATGTCGGCACACCAAGCATGCACTTACTTTGATTATCTTTATTACTGCCTCTCTTAAGGAATCTATGATCTGGTCGAGCGTCTGCTCCTGCGCTCCCTCGGCTGGCGGCTTAGATAATCGATCCAGCGTGACCGGTGGTTTGGGAGACGGCCCCCTATTGATTAACGTCGACCTGTCGCGCAGGACCATGGTCGAAGATGGACAATGTCAGAGCGGTACTTTGCTAGGAAGAGTGGGAGTTTCAGTGATGGATGGTGGGGGATGGTTGTGGCGCCAAACGCGTGTTGACTAGGCTTACTAACGCAGCGCACAGCCTCACGAAGCGGGTGCACATATCATCGATCGGACACTTACATGTCCTTGTCCCATTCAGAACTCTTTCGCGCTGTAGACATGGATGTTAGGGTAAGGCATACTGTAGCGAAAAGACTGAATGGTGTAATGTGTCGGTGGCGGATCCCATGCGCTGGGACTCGCCAGGGCCACAAGCACCCACTGTGAACGACGCCTGGATGTTCCCTGTGAGCGGAAGATGGTGACATCAACTCTGCGCGAGTCACTCAATGTGTAGTCATGTGATCGAGGTATGGGCATTTCCCCTAGCCATCCGTGGTGGGGTACGGGCCCTGGGCTAGACTAACGCGCGCGTTAGACACAGAGGAGGGAAACAGAGCATAATTATGAAACGGAGCCCGATGTCAAGCCGCGATAGACTAGTCCAAAGCAATATATATAGACAAAACCTTAATCGTTAGTGAATCTGGTTGCAGATCTCCGCACCTGTTCAGCGACTGAAAGCCCGGCACGGCACGGTCAAACCTTTATAGCTTAAGGCAGCGCTCGAATTTCGTCCAAGTTTCGCGCTGTGGCCAGGTGTGCCCGGAGGGCAACGTTTTACCATAGACTTGTAGGCACGCACCGCTTCGCTGAATAGCTATGTAAGTCCGTGAAGGTCAGGCGCTGTGGCGGGGCTCGCCAAACGGGGACGTAATGTTGAAGGGCCTTCCTTCCGAATTTTCAGCTACCTTTGGCGCAGGATTTGGCTTGGGTGAATGTAATCTATCCGGGAACAAAATGGCCGCCAAACCCGGCACCTAATTTACCGATCTATATACTTGGCTCGGACTTTACAGATCCTGGATTACCTCCCCTCCTCCATATCAGCCTCCGATGAAGCCAAAAACGGAAATAGATCGGGACATAGCATAGAATTCGAAAGAATTGGGCTCGCTTCCGTGCGCCGCCAGCGAGAACTGACCTTATATGCGTTCCTGGCAAGCGCCTGCGGGTGACGTCAACCTTCCCACATCGATACATTACGTTCAATTCCATCCCAGCCCGCTCCCAGCCTGCCTACCGTGTTTCCGGCTTCCTCCATAATTTCCCCCTTGAAACCATTCAAAATGAGCCGACTACCTTAGAGGTAGAAGCTAATATCTCAATCAGAGGCAAGAGCTAGATCTTATCTCTTGACGAACACCTCCACTACGTCCGACCCACCAACAGCCCGCCCGGGTCTCAGCGAACTCAGGCTCTCCAACACCATCACACTAGCCCTCAACGTCGCTATAGCTCGCAGACCAACTTTATAGCAGGCTGAAAACATTCTTGAAACCATTTGTTGCACCCGCCAGCATAGAAGAGGAGTGTGCTTACGCGCCGGCCGCAAGACAACCCACTTTTCTGTCAACGCCGCAAAGGTCCAGCCACGATGGGACACAGCACTAAACCCGGCCTGCAACTCACAAGTCGGACTGCACCTCTCGGATCGCGGGTGATTCGTCGGCTTTATGTCGAGCTATAGGTTGGTTGAAGCGACTGAGTTTCTCGAGGTTGTGCGTCTTCGTGGCATTCGATCGATCCTCTGCCAACTGGGACAGGTTCAAGCGCAGGATCCCACTTCCATCAGCACTCCAGACCTGGTCCATCTAATAAATATTCGCATCCGCCTCTGGTGTTGCAACTGGTTTTTCATGCTACCGAGTTCCATATGTAACTACCTTCCCGAGTACCCCCTCCACACATCACCTTCCAAATGGGGCAATCTCAAGCGTATTTATCATATATATTTCAATTCATGATAAGCGCCGACAAATCTCTCTGTCTGCCTTGTCCTAGGATCCTTCGGGGATGAGCGCTTAGATAAAGGGTCTTGACTCTTGGACGACGGCAAAGACGATCGAATCCGGAACAAATATTTTGGTCATTGCGATGTAGACCAGCTTCACACCACAGCCGACAACTAACACTGGACTCAAGGTCCGAACATGAGCTCCTCCAATGGCATGTTTAGCGAAATCCTTTCCGAAAAGCGTCTAGATGCTTTCACCTGCAAGTTAGACGGTATCGTTCTCGATAGTGACGTCCCAGTAAACACAGGGGGGTTTTGTGATATTTTTACCGGGACCCACCCTACAGCCGGCAGACTTGCGTTAAAAAGGCCACGGGAATGGGCATACGATGGTGAACATCTGCGAGTAAGTTGTATGCTTGCTGCTATACTCGTGTCAAGCTCATTCCTGCCCGTCTTCGGTGTAGCACATCGAAGCCGAAGCCCTTCTCTGGACGCACCTGCGGCATCCCCGAATACTCCCTTTCCTTGGAATTATTAGATCCCCTGACTATATGTACTTCGTCTCTCCCCTCGCTGAAAACCATTCCGTTGTTTCATTCGTTGAACGGAATCCAAACGTGGATCGGAGACGCTTGGTGAGTTCGTTGCAGTGAACGAAGGCGTGTGGCTCATACTAGCTACTCCTTAGGTAATCGAGGTCGCCGAGGGCCTCGCATATCTACATGAATTAGGGATCATTCATGGGCTCCTATACGGCGGGAACGTGCTCATATCTCTTGACGGGCATGTGCAGATTTGCGGATTCGTTTCTGCAAAGCACTTTACAGCACGCACAGCGACGATAATGAGGGACCTTGCTGGTGACATTCCTTGGCAAAGTCCTGAGCTTCTGGAGAACGACGGAAGGAGAACCTTTCAGAGCGACGTATATGCGTTTGGCATCACCATATACCAGGTATGTGTTTATCTCTCGGAACTAGGTATGCTGTACCCTAAATTACATCCCGACGGCGTTCGTGATTAGGTCCTGAGCGGTAAAACCCCTTACTCTCGTTACCCTGGTGTGGGCTCAGTCATTTCTGCGGTGATCTCTGGAAAGCGCCCAGCTCGGCACCCAACTACAGCCCTCGATGGGACTTCATACTCGGCAGTTTGGGATGAAGCAAGTGCATGTTGGGCCGGAGACCCCAACTCCAGGCCTCCCATAGCTGATGTCTTACGACGTCTGAACCACGATGTCGAGAAAAGTGTTCAAAGCTCGGTAACAGAACTATCGTCCGATCAACTGCCGTGAGTAGGGAAACACTCGCGACTTCAATCCCCTGAACTGTTACGCGACCAGGCCACCCTATACCCCCAAGATTACTCCTTCCCCAACCAGCTCGACTTTCACAGCAACACCCACAACCACGACCACCGGTTTAGATACTAATATTACCAAGAGTAATGCTAGTGAGCCTACTTTCGGAGCTCGCTTGGATTCCTTACGATGCGGTTTGGACGGGATCATTCTTGAAAACCCCGCTCCGGTGAACACCTCAGGTGGATCATGTGATCTATTCATAGGAATGCACCGAGATGTGGGTAGACTCGCTTTGAAACGGCCTAGACATGACTACTACGATAAAAGCATGATAGCTGTGAGTCAAAGGTCGAATCTTTTGGTTCCGCTTCTAACGCAGGTTTTCGTCGGCTCAGGGGATCGAGGCTGAGGCCAACATCTGGACCCTACTGAAACATCCGCACATCCTCCAATTCTTGGGAGTATATACCATGGAGAATGAAGAATACCTTGTGGCTCCTTTTGCGGAAAACGGGGCTCTCCCTCAGTTTCTTGACCGCCGCCCAGCCGTGGATCGAAGCCGACTGGTGGGTCTACCAGATCAAACTGAGGATAATTTCGCTTAATGTTCTTCATCAGATTGTCGAAATCACGGAAGGTCTTGCATACTTACACCTGTGCGGGATTGTACACGGTGACCTGAAAGGGAACAATGTACTGGTTTCTGCGAATGAGCACGTCCTGATCTGCGACTTTGGGCTTGCAAAGCACGTGTCCTCCCGCACCTCTACGGCGATTAGAGGGGCCGGTACGCTCCTCTGGCAAAGCCCTGAGTTGCTTATGGATTCGTCACGACGGACGTTTCAAAGCGACGTCTATGCATTCGGAATGACGATTTATGAGGTGTGTATCGGACGTGATTGCCTTAATATCTTCCCATGAACTTCGCACTAACTCCTACCACTCCAAGGTCCTAGCTGGGAAGTTACCATTTTCAGACTCCAGAGGAATGGCTGCCTTTGTTTTGGGTGTCATTCGAGGAGAACGCCCTGCGACGGAGCCCTCAGCTGCTCCTGATGGTAGCTCGTATTCACATTTATGGGAGGAGGCTAAGAAATGCTGGGATGGCGAACCGACCCGTAGACCTCAGATCCTCACTGTTTTACGGCGTCTGGATGGTCAAAGAGCAGAGAAACTTGTAAAATCTCAGCAACTCACCCTCGAGGAGTCTCTAAATGCGCCGAATTAGGGATGTACGGAGTGAGTGTATCCCTCGCAAATGTGGACCTAAACGACTAAATCAAGCGATCTCCTGCTAGAAGATCATCGAATCTCAGGACCCCGCATCGTTTCTTTCGTTCACTGAATGTACCCAACGTAAAGATATTTGAAATTCAACGTGTATATTG
Source organism: Tulasnella sp. 408 (assembly GCA_019633405.1). Taxonomy (NCBI): domain Eukaryota; kingdom Fungi; phylum Basidiomycota; class Agaricomycetes; order Cantharellales; family Tulasnellaceae; genus Tulasnella; species Tulasnella sp. 408. The sequence continues at coordinate 5,100 of WSTX01007980.1, forward strand.
CTTTGAATCAACACTCGCTGATTAAATAATCCACCAGGAGCTAGCGTTTGGATTATACTTCGGCAGCCGCGCACTTTGCAAGGTATGGTGATATAAAAGACGGGCGAGAAGATATAGCTTGTATCTCCCTTTTCCGAGAACCCCGACGTCGGCGGCTGGTACGCACCCCTTCTCCCCGTACCAATGCTTTCCATCGCTCACAACTTTGTTAAGATGATTGAAGGTCTCGCCTATTTGCACCGAATCGGAATCATTCATGGAGATCTCAGAGCAACAACATTCTCATTTCTGGAGACGACCACGCCCTTCTTTGCGACGTTAGCCTGGCAAAGCACGTCACATCTCGCATCTCGAATTAGCTCAAAGAGAAGTGAAGCATCAGTGCCCGGGGTAATCAGGACCGCGGCAAAGCAAATTGTGGGGGATCGGGGCCTAAAGAAGCGACAGCTTAGCGTTGACAGACGGAGTGGCTTCGGATAATAGATCTATTTTGGCATCCGACCCGGCACCTGTTTCTGACATCTGGACATCCATTTTGGCATTCTCTGTGAAGCTTTCCTCCACGATGATCTCATCCGGCTCCCCAGTATCCTCCATAGCGTCGGAATCCGCATCGTATTTGGCATCCGGCTCGGACGCTGCTGCGTTAACGTCGCCCTCTCTGTGTCCATCCTCATTTTCGCACTCTTCTTCGTCTCTTTTGCCCTTTGTGTCTCCGGCATGTTCTGCGTCGGTTACTTGGTCTGGGGTCGAGATATTGACCTGTTCCGCTTTACCCTTTCGGCTGCCTGCCGGGTAACCTCGAATGGGGGCCATCTGGTTCACTGTCAGCTTGGTTGGAGCCAATTCGAGAGCTCTTCAGCTTACAGCTATCGACACGGCATCGACCGTGATAGGAAATTCCTGAGTCCAACGCCGCTCAAACTCGTGGACCGCGGTTAACGCCGCTTTTTGTAACGATGAAAGTATGGCCTGCACAGCAGGCGTCTCTTCATGACCCTCACACAAGCTCCTAATTTTGGACGCTTCCATGATGATACTTTTGACGGACTCGATCGCTACATTCGACCCATGAGCGATCCATTTGCGCTACCCACACACAAGCCCACCTTTCATCATATCCGCTGACCGCCGAAGGTGAGGACTTTCGTCGAACCACCACCCATACATGATGTCAGTCTCCGTGCCAATTCGATCCAGGACGAGCCTTGTCCCCTCTTCAAACGGGCTGGCCTTGCTCTTCAGTGGCCAGTCGCTCGTTCCGCGGTCGGGATCTGTTTTATCAAGGCGGCTGTCTAGGATCCCTTGCGTCCTGTAGATTGCGTTCAAGCAGAACAGGGCTTTACAGCAGGCGGTCTGATTGATCCATTCGGTACGCTGGGCGGGCGACCACGCGTTGAACTGCGGTTCGAGTTCCTCGTATTTGGTAAACAACGCGTTGAACAAGGCCATGTCCTTTTAGCCGAGCTTCCGATATGATCGATTTTGCGTGGTAGGGTTCATGTTTTCTGCACCGATGATGACAGTCCCGTCTTTAGCAAACACCTTTGGCCAGAGTTCATCTGCGGTCGGTATTGACTCGGTCAAGCCTCGACCACCGAAAGCCGGACGGCTCGTGAAGAGTTTGGATCCTAAGCGGTCCTAGTTGAGCTGCGCGTCTTCGAACGCCGGCTTGAACCCCTTACCGCTTTCCTCCTCTGTGTTTTCCTGGCCGGTTCGAGATGCATGACAGCAGTGTTATGACGGGTTTGGTAGTCCTAACGGCGGTGTGGTCGTGGAGCCGGGAACAGCCGGTTGATGTGAAAAGAAAAGCCACGTGATCCTGATCCCTCCGGGACCGCTCTTCGCCGAATCCCGATCGGGGTCCCCTTACCGTCGGGCGACAGAAATACTTATATCGAGGGACACTACAGCTGGCGATGACACGTGTCTTTTTCTCCTATTGGACAAGTTATTATGTAGACTCTTCGACACCATGAATGCCGTGCAACGATCGACCTAGGTTCATCCAAGGTTTGAAAAATCTACAATTTCATCGTGGTGGCTCGACCGGAGGCAACAGACGTCGATGGCGAGGGCTTCCAAGCCTCGGCCCCAGACCTTTATCAGAGCCCTCGCTCTCTCAATCACGCTTCTCAAAGGAGTTTCAGACGGCAGGAGATCGGGACATACATATGGTGACTTCTCCGCGTAGCCTTGCAGGCAGCTCCTATGACGTCAGCATTTCCACGTCGACTGACCAACGTTCAATTCTACCTCGGACTACGTCCGTTTCTGACTTCCTCCCTCACCGCTCTCGTGTCAAACCGGCTAGAATGACCTGGCCGCCTTACATATGGAGGATATCGTCCATCGTAGGGAACTCCTAGGTCCAAACTCCGAGCGAAGATTTCTTCCGACTTCCACCGACCATCAACCCCATTTTTAAGGTCCCAGCCAGCTCAGACTCTCCATTACCATGACACCGGATGAGGTGTTGAAGGTTCTCAAATTCACTGTAGCTCACAGCTCGACTCGCCAACTGACCGAAAACGTCACCGAATCACTTGTTGTACCGCCTGCATGGAAGAGGAGAGCGACATACCAACCTCGTGTGCGTCGAAGTTCATAACGGACCAACCAGGACGATAAATCATTATACCGGGATCAGACCGTAGCTCGCAGAATCCGCGTGATGCAATAGCCTTGGGGCTGAGCTGCAGGTTAAGGAGACCGGTTTTCTCAACGTCGGTGCGTGTTTGTCGCATCGTCGGTTCATCACCGCCAAACGTGACCCGTTTGAATATAGACTGTCATCTCCCGCCAACATTAATCAACTTCCACGCCTGGTTCTGGGCTACTGGTTTCCGTCCTACCGAGCGAACTCGCCTCCGAATGTTTCCTCGACACAGCCAGCGCTCCTGCCCCATCGGCGGGCCTAGATGCTCCGAACGCCTAACAAAATGCCTCTGCGGGATTGCGGTCGAAAGCACTATTGTACGCGTAAGACGCCGCTGCTTTGACGACCATCGTCGGGAATAGCATGCGGAGGAAGCCTTTGCTGAGCGAAGCGAAAGGCGTACAGGCGGAGAGCTCGAGGAAGAACGCGACGGAAGAGTTGAGAAGAGGAGAAAGGACAGCGGTGCAAACCATTCCGAAAGGTTCGACCACGCGGATGTTGCTGGGCCGGAGTCGCAGGTCGGGCGATTATCTGATCGTCGTCAGGGGTTTGTTTTTCCGTCGATAGTATTCGCTGCGCTTATATACAGACAGGAATCAACCTCTCACCTCACCCCATCCGATCCTCGGCCCTCGAGTCGACCTTGAACGGACACTCTGCCTTCTCAATCAGAGAAACAAGCATCCTGTCCTCTCAAGCTTGAGATATAGATTGAAGTTTAGAGAAACACCTCCCCTCAAAATCGGTAGCAGAGGTTGCTTCGAGAACGTCGATCAAGTCGAAGGAGCGATCGAGCGGTTGGACAGGCCGAATATATGGAGGGAGAATCTCGATGTTATTGGCACTCCACGGGGATCAAGGAAGGCTCACAGTACAGTTAATACTCCACCGTGAGTAGACTGAAGACTACCTGAATGTGGTTGAGGTCCTAAGTCGTGTGGGTTGGAGACTTTTGACCTTGGCCGATTGTCACACGGAACATTAAGCTCTCTGTGTCGACGCCCAAGAAGCGTTAATTCAAGACACGAGATACGAGGAACGATCCACCTCTGCCTTCAAGAACGAATTTCTTTCCGTCCTTTTACTCTTGAATAAGTAAAATCTTCCCACCGATGGAAGCAGCGTTCGCCTGCGCTTCCGTCGATCGTCGTTGTAATCCCTTCTCGTAGTACCATTGCTCTAGATACAGCTGGTTAAGCCCTCTCTCAGGTTTGAGCTGATGGGGGCTTGGTGTGTGTAACCAGAGTCCGCGGAGTGATGCTATATGGCTTGGGTCAGATTTTAAATCCCAAAAAAGGAAGAATGACAGACATCAAACGCGACGTCTAAGCCATCTATAGAGTCCGAAGTTTGTTGGCATTAGATAGTCGATGGAACAGTACAGTGCGTAAGAGGCCCGGGTGACGTCCTCGCTTTGTGGTCTGTCAGAAATTGATACGTCCAAGGGGGCCGGGGTGAGAGCTTCGTATTGCGGGGCGGCTGGGCGAGACGTGACTTATCATATAGAAATGACTAAATTCGTTTGTAGAAGCATCAGCAGAAGCATATATGGAATATCTGGGGAGACAGAACGGAGAGCGCGGTCATATTTAGAGCCGAGTTTACGGCATGAAGAGGGGTGCATCGGGTCATCCACGATCAAGATTAACAGAGCGAAAACTGTCGCACAAGACGGCTCATGGCCGCTCTCATCAATCACGGTGTGTCGCGCAAGCCGGGTTGGGCAGAAGGTGCGTAGTTGCGTACGCTAGTGAGCGTATCGTACCAAGCCTCGATCGACAAACTTCAATCGAACAAACGTTTGTTACAAGGTTGGTCACTCAAGCAGTCCCCTCGACCACCCAAGCTGAACCAGTTCGACTCAGATTAACACTCGTACTAAGTAACCTTCAATGTCAGACCAGTTCAGAGACTTAAAGTGCAATTTGGACGGAGAAATCGTTCTCGATAGTTTGATTCTGGTTAATACGACCGGGGCATTTTGTGACTTGTTCACCGCGACCCACCCGACAGTAGGGAAGCTGGCACTGAAAAGACCAAGGGGAGACTGCTATAACAGTAGCGTAATTGCTGTGAGCTTCTTCGCCGCTCCTCTGTACTTCACATTCATAATTTTTATCTCAGAGAATTGAGATCGAGGCTAGCGTCTGGAAAATGCTTCGACATCCGCGCATTTTGGAATTCCTGGGGATAGGCAAGATCGGTGAAAAAATATACCTCGTGTCTCCTTTTGCCGAGAACGGGTCTCTTCCTGGATTCCTTAAGGTTCGACCAGACGTCGAACGTAGGCGACTGGTACGCTACACTTTCCACAGTATCTCGCCCTTCTAGTGTAATATCTGACGTTTATCCTAAGGTGATAGAGATTGCTGAAGGCCTTGCATATTTGCATCAACACGCAATCATTCACGGAGACCTCAAAGGGAACAATATCCTCATTTCCAGAGACGAGCATGTTCTCCTTTGCGACTTTGGGCTGGCTAAGCACGTCACATCTCGCACCTCGACTTCGCTCAGAGGAACGGGAAGTATTCCTTGGCAGAGTCCAGAACTTCTGCGGGATGCTTCGAGAAGAACGTTTCAGAGTGACGTCTACGCGTTCGGTATCACAATCTCAGAGGTAGTTGCCTTTATACGGGCCTCCCCAATCGTACCCTAGCTGACAAGCCTTGCCCTGGACAAGGTACTAAGCGGAAAGGAACCCTATTTAGAGCACAGCGGAATTGGCTCAATTATCACAAGCGTTCTGTTATCTGCTGAGCGGCCCCCTAAGGAGCCGCTTACTGCACCTGATGGTACCCAATATCTGCAATTGTGGGACGAGGCTAGCAGGTGCTGGGACGAAGACCCAGTTGCTCGCCCTTCCATTGCTAGTGTGCTAACTCGTTTGGATCATGAGCGGGCAGAGGTGTGGATTACTGCTCAGCAGATTGCCCTCGAGACGTCGCTTGATCCTTCAGTTGAAATCCAACTCATGTAAGTATGAATTTCTCATTCTGAGCTTCGCTGAAATAAAACGGCCATATCTTAATCCAGTTCTGGACCCGATAAAAATGACCAACCGGCCATGGTCCATGTAACGGACACCATGCAGACATTACGTTGGGCTGAAAGCATTCGTTCCCGGCTCACCACATTCATGAATTCCAAGCTACCCATTTCGCGATTGACCCGGCAGCTCCTTGCTGCTATCATACTGCGAGATGATACCGTTCCTAGGTTGCCCGCCGACATTTTACATTTCACAATGTCATCTGAGGCGGAATACCTCGAGAGTCGCATCTCATGCATGTTCCGCTCCGCGCAGTTACGACGGGTCTCCAGAGCGTGGCGCCGCGCAGTTGATACCTCAACCCAACTCTGCGAATTTGTCTGGGTGAACGACAACCAAGGCAATGTGAAATATATTTTGCAGCGCAACTCCGATGGTCCTTTAGGCTGTCTGGTCTCAGGGTGGATGCCAGGCCCACTGCTGGCCACATTACGGCCATTAACTCCCCGCATCTCCTACATGGCCATGACCCCGCCCAGTTATTGCGTAGCTGAGCTACTCAGAACTCTGGAGTTTCCGAAACTCACTCAAGTACACGTTAGATGGAAGGCAGAAGAATTGTTACAAAGGAGGATTATTTCCCTCAACCCGGGCGCAAACTCTGCGATGACACTAGTCCTTGACGAAATACCATTTCAGGCCTTTGAGCCCACCACATTTGGATTTCTGCGTACCATTAAGATCCTCGGAGGGATGTCTCTTTATCCGCTAGTATACGATACCTTCATTGCTGATCTTTTCGCGATGCTCAACGCAAGTCCAAATTTGGCGGAACTAGTTCTGGAGGACCTTAGTTCCGAACGTGAGCTCGACACGTCTCCTCCGCCACGCGCAACCCATCGTGGGCTGCGAAGAATGCGCCTGTGGGGAATCGTGTCTCCCGTCTTGTCTGCGCTGTTGCTATATTTGGACGCAGAGAACCTTTCTACGGTGGTCATCAATGGCATCGAACCCAGTCACCTCTCTAGCGTCGATTCTGCATTTGCTAGAACCCTCCTGTCCTTGGCCCGCAGTTCGCATTCCACTAAAACTACTGGGGAGTTGTGGCTCGGCTCTGGGGTTCGCCCAGATGAGAACGCGCTGGTGCTGAAGTGGCCCGCACGAACGTCTGCCGTCCACGACAAACCGCCAAGTGTGTGCACATGGCACACCTGGGACTTCAACAGAATCATCACGGCCGACGTTAGCAATGTCAACGCAACCAAACTATTCCACGCTCTATTAGATTTGGCCATTAAGGTGGACGTAATTAGCTTCAATACAAATTACTCGGGAGGTAACAATAGGGAAGTTCTCGATCGGTCTTTGGGTTTGCTATCACCCGATAGCCAGTCATGGATCGAAATACTTACACGTCTCGAGTCTGTCGAGAGAATGGTTATCGGAGTCGGAGTATTGGACGGAGCGCTTAAGCACTTGTCGGAGCCTATTCTAACCACCGGAGGCGGACCTCAGTACGCGTGCCCCAATTTGACGTCGTTAGCGGTGCCAGACCAGCTCCGGTCCCCACATCGCCGTTGGGAAGAAAACCCGAATATGTTTCGAGAGCACATCGGGCGACGACAACAAGCAGCGGGCTCACCGAATGGGCCAGCAAGGTTGAAGAAAATGGATGTTCCGGCCACATGGATTGACCATATCCAAGGAGCTGACCCAGTATTTAACGATGTGGAAATTGGTCCTTCATCGCTCTTTTACTAGTTGCTCTATGCTTTTATCTAGTATCTGCTTGCCTCTCGGCGCTTCCGGGTTCGCATTTGTAGCTAATCTATATTCCTGGAGATGTACTCGTTCGCCCGGAGAAGTAGATAGATTCTTTGATTAAGGTAACCCTGCGAGTATGAATTAATATGTAGATGGGAAGAAGTTAAGGTTGACGCTGTCGCGGATGGTCCTGACTTGTAGCTCGACCCTCCTGAGCGCACAATCTCATTTCGCTTCCTAGCACAGGTCATTTGACATATTGTAAAGGTCGTTCCGTCCTTCATGTTGGATTGAAACCGCAATGGAGGGAAGATCGAGGCGTACCAATCTACAGCTGGGGCTGGCTCAATCGAATGCCCTTCAAGTTCCCCATGCCATGCTTGAGCCACGCCCCAAGCCTGCCTTCGTTCAGACATCTTACACCCGGCCTGCGAGCATCTGAATGTAGTGTATATGCGTTGATAGTCGTTCTGGGAGCTCGTAGCTCGCATTAGTGACCGAATGTTGTTTCGCATCTGGTCAAAGTATTCGTGGTATTACTAAGGACTAGTCGGCAAAAGTCGTCTTCCCGATATCCAAGCATAGACATGGATTTGATTGATATTTCCCTGAAACTGCAGCTTTGGGTAAGGTGTGTACCAAGCAGCATTGTGCTCCCCGTCGCTCGGCACATTGAGCTCAAAGATTGTCCTCAGGGGGGGCAGGGGATGGTGCCGCTGTGGCAGCGTGCATCAGGGACATTTTCGATTTTAACTTAGACGATGTGAACAAACCTGAGGTGTCGAAGCAATGGAGGGAACTTCGTCACAGCTCAGGAGTGCGACTTAAATACGCACCGTCACCATAGTCCTGCAGTTCGGACATAGGTAACTGGCCGGAACGTGAAATTCGGTAAGACGTATTGCAGATTGAGTTATCGAGGGAAGCACGACTTGTACTGTCAGAAGGGATTTCGCAATCTCTATTCCTGGACATGGTCGAGGGTGGAGCCAGCTGACAAAACTCAAAAAGACGTATGCCGGACGGGCCGCCTTAAAGAAGTTCACTATGCAGTCAAGAGAGCGGTTTAGTGATCGATGTGCCCTATGGGTGACTCAACGTACCGGCCTGGATGTAAGGCCGGGCTGTGACTAGCAGGTGACTCGGAGTGCGCCTCTCATGCCAATACTCCTACTTCGCCGCCCGAATCCGACTCTACAAGGCTTACCGAAAGCAAGATAAAGCTATTTATCAGGTTTTTCCTTGATGTCGGAGAAATTGCTCTTACTATGATCTGCAAAAATAAACTTTGGGGCACCCGAGGTGTATAAGCAAAGCTCTATCTACCCCGCGGTACCGTCGTGGTGATGAGAAGCTAGAAAGACTCGAACTGTCAAGCTTGTGCACACGTAACCTGTACCCTCTGCCCAAGGAGTGGGTCATCCTTGAATACGGATGTGGAGGGACAGAGTGGCTTACCCCAGGCGAGACTTGGGAACAGGGAGCTGATGGTTGGTCATGATACCGTGTTGGTATTCTGGGAAGCTGTCGGGTGGCCTAGACTTGATCATTCACCTCGTTGGCTTGTGCCGTGGGGGAAGCGGGGGAAGTCGAAATAGCTTTGTTGGGGGGGGGCACTTGGAGATCAAAGGGAGTGCACTGTGAACCGCTGCGCATTTGTCTGCAAGTCCTTTGAACGGTCCCGGCCCGTGTGGCTGAAGGTCAGACTCAAAGCCCGCGACGCAGAGCAGAGCGTAAGTGGAAAGAGCTTTGGGGGACATGAAGGAACGGCGGCCAAGTGGGGTTACGGCAGGGCAAATCAATATGTTGCTTTGCGGGAGCGCCAAACTAATAACCCAATATGGAGCGTAAGTAGAAAGAGCCTTGAGGCGCACGATGGCCGCCGGCAGCCAAGCCCCTGGCTGTGGGGCTACAGCAAGAATAATTATTAATGGAAGGTAATTAGCAGTGAGCGTGGACAGACCCTCAAGTGCTTCATGCCATGCACAGCACCGTAAAATGCTCGCGTGGTGCCCCCAAGGTTTGACAAATTTACCATTAATTGAATCTTATTCAATCTACGAGATAAAAAACATCGATATACTCAATAGAAAGGTATCTGGCTCGCTTCTATGCGTGGCCAGAGAACATTGACAGAGACGGGCAGTGGCCTGTACGAGAGGCGCCGCCGAAGAGGCGAAGTCGCGTCTTGATTCCCACATCGATCCTCATGTTATATTCTATCTCTGACTAACCACCCCATCCGACCATACTCCCAAGCCTTCCTCTTAGAACATCCCAAGATGGCCTCCTCAGACGCAGAAGTCACCATTTCGATCAAAGGTATGCTCTAGATCTATCCTTTGAGCGAATATTCTTTCTCAAGTTCGGTTCTCCACCAACCAATGACGCCATCATGCAGGTCCCAGCGAGCTCAAGCTCTCCATTACCATCACGTTAGACAAGACAGTCAAGGACCTTAAGGACGCCGTAGCCTCACAGTCCGATGTCCCAGCCGACCGACAGCGTCTCATTTACTCAGGTTAGCATGCACCACTCGGAACACATCCTTCAAGGGTCCTGAGCTGTTATCGCATCCCCCGAAAGGCCGAGTCTTGAAAGACGAGGAAGTGTTATCCACTTACAAGATACAAAGTGGCCATACCGTTCACATGGTCAAAGGCGTCGCCCGTACTCAACCCGAGGCCTCCTCCAGTCCACAGCGCCTTCCGACCATGGCTGCGGGCCAGAGCCCTTCCGACCCTTTGACTATGCTCAACACCCCGATGGCGCACGGCGCTCTCGCTGGATTCAATCCTTTCGCCGATATGGGTATCAACCCGAACGATCCGAATATGGTATGTTCTCGTCACCCTGGCTCCGCCAAGTTGTTACGGCTGACAGGTTTGCTGCCCGTCAGCTCCAAAACATGATGAGCTCACCAGCGTTCCAACAACAAATGGACGCACTCATGTCTCGCCCCGAATTTCTCGATACCATTATTGCTCAGGACCCCATGATGCGAAACAACCCGCAATTGCAACAAATCTTCCGCGACCCCGAGATGCGCCGGTCGATGATGGAGATGATGCGGAATCCAGAGATTATGAGAATGGCGGAGCAGATGAGGCAAAGCGGCGGGATGGGTATGGGTGGGCCGTTCGGTGGTGGGCTCGGAGGTGGGTTCGGCGGTGGGCTCGGAGGTGGGCCGTTTGGAGCACTCGGTGGTGCGCCAGCTGGTCAGCAGCAAGGCGGAGTATCACCCTGGGCGGCGTCGTTCGCACAACCTTCTTCGGCGACGTCTCCCGCACCTGCATCATCGACGACTTCGCCAACTTCACCGTCGGGTTCAACTCCAGCGGCCGCCTCGACCGCAAACACGTCATCGCCGGGGTCCACCGCCCCTCCTGCAAGTCCCTTCGGTATGATTGATCCCAGCATGCTTCAAGCTATGCTTGGCGGTATGGGTCCGCCTCCGCCGTGGCTTGGCGCTGGAACCTCCCCGTTCGGCGGCCCGTCTGCAACTCCACCGGCAAACCTCCCTCCGCCGGAAGAACGATTCCAGACCCAGCTTCAGGTGAGTTAGATCCTTGGAGCGACCTGTTGAGGTCGAATGGTCTCATTGACGCCATGTCTCTTTAAACAGCAAATGGCGGAAATGGGATTGACTGATGCTCGTGCAAATGTCCGTGCGTTGCTTGCTACCGGAGGAAACGTTCAGGCCGCTATCGAGTACATCTTTAGCGGCGGCGCTGGCGGCATGTGATCATATTACTAATTTACTGTTGGACTTAATTCGTCGTAATTGCGGTTGAATGAATTGCAGTAGTTCCCCTTGATTCGAGATCGAGCATCCTGAGCAAGCAAGTCGAAGGGAGAATTGATTAAATTCAAATACATCCCTGAGACTCGTTAAATATTAATCTCAAGACATGTAGTAGTAAGCGTGAATGTCGTCGACTCCGGAAAAAAAAATTGTGGTCAGAAACGTCAGAAACGTCGTGGACGGTGGACGAATGCGTGAATAACTCGAGACGAGACTATGGTGCTAAGGAGAAGAGCTAAGAATTTAGTCCGGCAAACCCATTGGTATGCTTGACCCCAACCTGCTTTAAGCTATCTTTGGAGGCGTGGGCCCGCCCCCGCCGCGGCTTGGCGCCAGAGCCTCTTCGTCTGGCAGCCCCCCCGGCCGAAACTCCGCCATTAAAATTCCCTCCACTGGAGGAACGATTCCTGACGCAGCTTTAGGCGAGCTCAATGCTTAGAATAGCCCTTGAGGTTAATATCCTCAAGGACCCGAACTCTCTTTCAGCAGCAAATGGCCGAGATGGGCGAAGTGACACTTTCGGGCAAGCGACGGTGCACTAAGGGTCTCTGACTTTCAGTGTTTGAAGTATCAAGTGTCGAGTGTCGCGATCCACTCTCTCGTGCACAATTGAACGCAGTCCTGTGAGTTCACGAATTGATTCCAGAGTGGAGAAGGAAGTTGGTCCGTGTGGCGTGGGAAGGAGGGACGATTCCTAGGGGTGGGAGTTTTGTTTTCTGTCATCATTCCGTGGTTCGATCGACTCCTCCCCCTTCTTTGCTCTTTTTCCGCCGCGACAGCCACTGGCTGGACCAGTCCTCAAGGCATGGCTGTTCAACCCCCTCCACCCGCTCCTTCTGCTGCCGTACTAGACAAAGATGCCCTTTCGAAGCTCAAGCGTCCTGAAATCCAGGCGCTTTGCAAGGCGTGTTCGACCCTGAATCCGTTTTTTCAAATGTTTATGGCTAACAAACCCATCTCCAGGCGAATAACCTTCGCGCTATCGGAACGACTGGCTCCCTAATCGACTCCCTCACGACCTACTTCGAGACCTTGACCGTCGGCAAACGGGATACGAAAGCTCACGTGACCCCAAAACCAGCATCGCGGCTGTAAGCAAATTCATCAGTTTACAAAGACGCTCATGCTGATCGATTTCCCTACCAGCTGGAAATCGTCATCCCAGAAAGCTCCAGCGCCGTCGTCACAAGATGCAGCAACCCCCGTTACGACCCAAGGACCTCCCTCTGCTATCAATGGATCAACTCTCAAGTCCAAACCCTCCGTCGAGTCTCTCTCCGCGAAACCCGGGGTTCGAAGACCATCCCTCAGAGCTCCATCCACCCGGTCCCGTCTGAGCTCGTCGACCTCGTTATCTCCCATGGTCACGGAAACGGACGTCGACGCCTGCACGACAACAGGAGCATCGTCCCTTGTGCCCGATACCCAGCTCTTATCGCCAGCGAATGCTTCAGCCACTCCCCGCAATGCTATTTCTCCTACACCATCCAACCGCTCCTTGGCCAGTTCGGTCCGACCGGTGAGGAAATTGGCCGAGTCGACCACCACGAAACCCAAAACGGCCCCGACGGCTTCCAAAGGTATGTCGGCTCGATGACGCCCACCCGACTAGGAGGCTGACCGCTACCTGCCATTAGCTGCTGGTAAATCGACCCAGTCGTTCCCAACTGCTTCCCAAGGCTTGTCCGCCTCTACTTCAACCAAGCCCACGTCCGCGCCGATTCGGAGAACCTCCATTACTCCATCCGTCGCCTCTCAAGCCCGGAGCCCTCAGCCTCTAAGAACTCGTCTCTCCAGTCACGCCTCCCTTGCTCCTTCATCCGTCGTCTCTCCAATACGAAGCGTTCAAACCGAGATCGCAGAGCTCTCTGCGTCTCTCAAGGCCGTTGAAGATGCACGAGTCGAACAAGTTGCCGCGCTTACCGAACGCATTGCCGCTCAAGACCTCGCCCTCCAAGCGCAAAACGACCTTGTCCACACCCTCCAGCAAACGGTCAAGGAGATGCACGAGCTCCTCGTCTCGACCCGGCAAGACCTGCTCGAGGCGTGCAAAGTCGACGTCGCATCCTGCGTGTCCCAATCCTCGATCCTCACGCAGGCTTTCTCTGAGCTTGAAAAGCGGATGGATGTAGTGGAAGCCGAAGTGTTCGACGAAGGGGGGAAGATGGAAGGGCTGGTGAGGGAGATGGGAGACGTGGACGTGGCAATGGCCAGCGAACGGGATAGGGTGTCGTATCTGGAAACCAGGATTGGAGAGCTGGAAGTGAAGGTTGATGATGTGATCGGAGAGTCCACGGTGCCAACTTCGGCGAGCTCGTCGTCATTCAGAATTCGGAAGAACTCGAAAAAGCTGTCAATGAGTGGACCGGGAGTCGTTAGGCAGCGGAAGCAAAGCGTGGTTCGGGATAGCAACGAGAGCTCGCCCCAAGATTCAGTGGATCTATTCAGGTAACGTTTTAATGTATTAAAGGAGTAACGCCCTCTATCTAATGTTCTTTCCTTCCTCATAGTCGCGACCGCCGCTTGTCAAGAGCCTCTATTTCGGCCTCCATCCACACATCGACGCCTTTAAGCCCTGTCCTCTCAGGCGTCGCTTTCCCTTCAACAAACAAACGTCCTACGATCAAACCTCCATTCTCTGGAACAAAACAAGAGTTCAAATTCCCTCCTCCGCCCCAAAAGTCGACCGAGTCTCGGTCAAGAACGATTTCGGCAACGGCCCGAAGAACAAAAACGCCCGAGCCGCATTTGGCCGAACCCAGCCCCTTCGGCGGCAAGGGCCTCCAACGAACTCCCCCGGCCTATGGCGACGATGGAGAGGACGATCCCGACCCACAGTCTCCAACCGATGATGATGGGCTCGAAGACAGGACGATGCGGTTTGACACCAACGCGGGCGGGTATCAGGAAGAGCAGAGCAGTGAGGACGAACGGGTTACCCCGCCGATCCCACCCCGGCCGACGCGGACGTCGACCACTAAGCGGATCATCGCTCCTACTGCCTCAGCTCGCACACTCCCATCTATCCTCGTGAACAACGAGAAACCCGACAATTCGAACTCCTCGTCGCTCGCCAGCGTCGTCTCAGATGGTGCAATCTCCGTCTCCATCTCGGACTTGGATGTGGCAGGAGGCATAACTACCGACGACGATGGCATGGCACGCCGTGGAAGAGGGATTTCCGCAGCCGAACTTCACGACTCGCTGCTGCACCAACCGCAACCGTCGTTCGGTGGGTTAACGACCGACGATGAATTCGACGCCGACGGTGCGGACGAGATGAGCCATACGGTGATTCTGTCGTCTGTGCCGCCACCTAGGAACAAAAACCAGCGCACCTAGGCGTTCGTACTACCCCTTGTAAATTGCATTAGAAACGACCGAGACGATAACCCTCCACGATTACCCTTGTTACCCTCTGTGCTTCCTTTCCCACTACTGCACATTCACTTTGGACCCCACTTTCATGCTGTACAATATATAATACCATTTTCTGTCACGATTGACTGTCTGGTTCAGCTTGCTTTTTGGCAATTTACGATATCATGCTATAATGGATGTGATTCGTGCGTATTCTCGTGCAACCTTTGTGGAAGCATAATACTTCCCCCCGGGTGCATTTCAGGAACATGTCACCCAATCCATGTCTACTATATAGTCATATTACAGAGCGATCCAAGAGGAGAGGACTCTCTAATCTTTCTCCGATCCCAAAACAAGACATGTGAGGTTGGCTATAGTTACATGGACTCAGTGTGGCACTTGGATTTGTGACGCCCCTCGGTCCAGTCGCTGGATTCCCCGGAAATCATAAGCCACATCTATTTTAAAGCCAGCGAAACTGCTTTCACTTACACTTTTTGACACCTAAGGCTGCAATAGTATACCTAGGAATGACAATACGAAGATAAGTCTTCACACACGATTTGATCAAATGGACACGGACCGAACGGCATGTTGAGCATCGCAGTGGAGCATCAAGGCGACCGAGGATATTGTCCCCAAAAAGTGGACATTTAAGATTGTTGCACGAAATCAACTTAGAACTGGTAATTTCTGAGGTCTTTCGTCGTGTATGTTCCCGAGCTTCGCTCTCGACGATTTTCAGGGAGTCTCCCAACTCGGCCCAAAGCGCGATAGTTGACTCTTGATTTTGGGATTCTCCGCGAGTGATGAGCGGACCACGAGTAGCATCCACTCGTCGAAGAGCATCCATTACCCGCATCCATTCCGGAACTACGTGGGTCCGAGCCACGTCTGGGTTGAGTTGGGAGTATTTCCAAATGAGCGTGGTAAATCCCCGGACCGATGTCTCTGAGGGAGACAGATAGGCTTAGCGCCTTGAGAGACAACCATGGAGATGAACGCACCCTTATCCACGCTTCCTTGAGCTTCATTCCCCACTAAGCCCATCCCATATGCGGCTATGAAGTTCCAGTCAACCACCAAGTCGCGGAAAACGTGTTGGCTGAGTAGAAAATTCTCGTCCCCAACCCTAGCGAGATACCTTCCAACTCTCATTCAGTATTTTTGTTTTTATGGAATTCGGACTAGCTCCACTTCTACTTACTCGAGCATGTCACTTCGGAAACAATATCCACCATAACCTGAAGGGCCAAGTCCCATCCTGTCATCGGATCTGTGAGGCTGATATTCCCAGAATCGCTGCATCATAAGCGAGTGGATGCGCCCAGGGTTGACCATAGGAGCTATGGCTCTCTTATCGGACCAGAGATGGTGTACCAAAGCAGACATTCCACTTAGCATTCCAGGAAGCTTCGTGTCGGAGTAGGCCGGATTTTGAAGCATCATTGACAACCGGTCGACAACATCCCGCACGCCATGTAGCGATATAGCTCGACTAGCCTCCGTATTTTCAGTCTCGAAATTATCTGAAAAGGTGCCAAAAATGATGAGGGCTTTTTGAACGAGACCCGGATCTGCGGCGGTGCTGGTGGTGGCTAGATGAGCCTTGTCAAAAAGGATGGCATATAGAGTACGGAGCAAGGGCTCTTTGCTTCGCTCAAGTGTATCAAAACTTTCCATTGCAAACAGTGAAGATAAGTGAAAATCATCTTTCAAGCAGATATTTACTCACAACGTTTTGTCGAGACGGCTCCAATCTATAATGTCGGATATGATAAAAACCGTGAAGGCGCGGGCCATAGCTATATCACGGGGTGTTGAGAAATTATGTGCCTCCAAGCGCTGGAGTTGTTCGTTTAGCTTGAAGATCTTGCCGCGAAGCTGGACTTCTAGACGCCCAGCAGAATCCCACTGCATACTAGCAGTAATATGATGTAGGGCTTGCAAGGCTGAGATCCGAAGGTGTGCTTCCCCATTCTACCCGATTTTATTGGCCGGAATGCGCAATGGACTAGGAACAAATACTCACAGTAATGGGGCTGGTAGAATTTGTCACGATGTTAAGCAGAGCTTCGCCGAGCTTGGAGACCCTAATGTCGACCCAGACCGGATGTTTTTTAGGCTTTGCGGGCTCTTGGGGGAGATTGAGATAGAAGGTTTCTGTATTGATTACCTCGCCCTTCAAGGTGGCTGTGGGAGCCCTGGCAATCGCACTGATGAAGCGTTGGCATGGAGATTGAGCCATTTATCGTACTGGCGGGCGATATTTTGCCAGGATTCGCCGAGATGGGCGAGCGTGGTAGATTATCTCATCGCTGCACAGGAGGTCCCAAGAAGCCTCAGTGGCGCAGCTCCCACGGCCACTTCGAATGACTTCAAGCGGAGCTGGGAGTCGCGTCTTCGCATCATGTACGCATGAATCAGTCACGAGTCTACAAATTATCTTTATGTGTTGTCTAGGAGTAAAACATCTAGTCTCTCGAAGTGGCTTCGGAAAGTTCTGTGGACCAAGAAAAAAACACTTCAAGACCAGGGTTGTTCGTATATTTCTTGAACATGATGAGGAAGAGAGCTGGTAACGCTGTGAACTGACGCATAACCAACCATGCGTTTAGACCTTTCTGTCACCTTGACTTGCAGAGATCAGTGCACACCTCACGGTGGCGACCCCCTTTCCAATCACTGGACGGGTAGTGTTTATCAGAATGTAAATGATCCAATACGCCTATTAAGATGACCCACGCTTTTTGACAGCCTAGGCTGCAGTAATAGGCCTGGTTTGGAGCACATTAGGGGAGATTTATGGAGCTCAGAGAAATGAAACTCACTGATCGGCACGTGGAGCACCGAAGTGGGGCGGCCGGTCGACCAAGGATAGACTCTCCAAAAAGTGGGCACCTGCGGTTCGCGCAAGTGATCCCTGCATTCACGACTTCGGTATCATTCGCTTTGACAGCTGCCCTGCTCTCCGTTTCGTTTATGAGATCTAATATAGCAAACAATCGTAATTAATCGGAAGGAAAAAGAGGAAGAAGAATTGAGAAGATAGAACTAATTAATTTGCTATCTAATGTAATTGGCGAGCGGCGTCGAAGGGAAGGTGGGGTCGCCGGCGGCAGCTCCCATGGTACCCTAACAACGGTTGGGCGTGGGGATCAGCACACCTGTGTCATTCGAGCCCAGCCACGGCTAACTCTTACCTCGCTAGCCAACAAGCCTTCAGAGCTGGGCGTGTTACATGGAGGACAATAGAAGTGAGCGATAGTCCTGGATTAAAACCTCGGTTAGCTCAGGCTTTTGATCCCCGATGTAAATTCGAGCATACTGTTGGATTTGGGCAAGCTCGCCCTGCAAACAGCTGGGATCGGCAAATGAACAAGACTGATCAATCTCGGTCCAAATGTCAACAAGAACGTTAATGTTGTTTAGCGCCGCCGGGTTGTCAAGGCTGGCATTATTGCCGTTCGTGGGTGCTGACATTTCCCTTGACCCTTCTTTATGCCAAACAGCATCGGCCAGACTAGTCTAAGAGTACGGTGTGAGGCTAGATCCGCGATCGTCGGACCGTCGTGTTGAGGCGTGAACATTGTGTGATATTAACCGAATGGGTTTATGGATAGAAGCGAAGGTGGGGCTAAATGGAGTGTGATCGGTTCAAGTAGTTGAAGCGAAGAAGAGCTGTTTGATCGAATTTGAGACGTTGAGTTAATTGGAATGCCAACTGCCAGGAGTTCGGGTGTCAGTCCGGGTCCGATGAGGGTGACCTTGATGTCTTCCAGAGGAGGATGGGAGAACCGATGGAGACCATCCTGTACGACTCCCAGGGGGTCATAAATCGAGGCTTCATGCACCACTCCGAGGTACTTGTTAAATTGCATCCGCCTCAAGTTTCCTATGAGGGCGGGATTGTTGAGAAAGAGTTCGCACAGTCCGTCGAGGGATACGGAAAAGGCAATTATCTGCCCAGCCTTGATCTGAGGCGCCCATTGGCGAGTTGTCATTTTATTTTGGTTGGTTATAGGTAAAGAGTGTGGAGGTAAGGGAGAAACAGGTGGAAGAGCAACAGGCGACGTCGGTGGTGAGGGCAGCATTATAATGTTTCAAGCCCCAAGTCTCCCCATCCATCTTCTTATACCATCCGACAGGAAGAATCTACCAAGAACGTGAGGATCATACACAGACTCCTCTTCAAATCCCTCGCGTTTCGCGGGTCCCTCAAAGCCTCCTCCCTTCTCCCCTTATCCTTGCATTACAATATGCGCATGTCGCAAAACAAGAAGCAAAGGCTGGGAGAGCTCCGAAGTTTCTTCGTCACAGGAGATGTAGTGATGAAAGGCTAGTTCACCGAGGTCCGAGCAAGTCACCCAGCCCGTGTGCGGCGAAGTGGGAACGGAGGAGGACAATCGGACATCATGGCACTCAGCTGGCGCTTTATATAGCGCAACTCACAAGAAATCAGGCTGATCTCGCAGCTTCAAATGCCTCGATTTAACCGTGCCTTGATGGTTCATCCGCGAGGATGGCGATCTGTCCAAATGTCTCAGACCCGGCCCGTTGAGTATCATTATAAAATGGCAATCTGTCATTCCAGCTTCACCCGGTCTCCATCAATCGGGAACTCCAGCTCGACTTGCTCTGGGGGCATCAGTGCTTTTAGCTTGTGCTCGGCGTTTTGTTCCTCGCCCTCGTTTAAGGACCAGAGGCGGTTTTCCGTGGACCGTACGATGCCAGAAAGGACGGGTAAAAGGTTCGCTGTCTTGAGCAGGGGACTGTGAACTTGGACTCCGAACCCTCGAAAGACGATGATCCTCCGACACCAGACCACGAAATCCAGAAGGGATGGAGTCTCTGGATACAGTTCTGGGCTGATACTGCCGGAAACAGGGATTTCGTCATCCACCCAGAGCACCCGTACGGACCAAGCAGCGCATCCTGGGCCGTCCTGGGTCTCGCCCAGTTTCCTCCTCCTACTCTCAAACGCGTCCCATAGCATCCTGATTTGGGCCTTACGGACGACCCTGACAGAGTTGAACAAGAACTCTGCCGAAAGAACGTTCCAGTCGCGGGATACAAGAAAAAAATTTCGTTTTAAGGCCATGCTTCCAGAGTGAAGGGAGCGCTCCAGGCTCTGATCATCGCTTGAAGCCGTCGAGAAGGGAGAGGTCTGATCGAGAGTGAATTGGTGAATGATAAAGGGTGCAGGGAGCGTATCTGTGGCGAATTTGATTACTTCCGTAATTATCTCGGGTGGGAGGTGTATCGGTTTGTGGGGGGCTTCTGCGATATACTGGGCCGAGGACTCGGTCTTTTCGATCTCCTGCGAATTTACTTAGGGTTTGCGCCACCAATATACTGTCATAAGGGGCGCCGCTTACCCTTTGGGTGTGGTCTCTTTTCTTTTCTCGGGGGTGTCTTTCTGTGAGAGCTTCTCGAGGAGTCGGCTCAGACTTGGGGTCCGCAGCCTTTGAAATAGATGTAAGCCCCGTAGGTTAGCATAACCTTTACAACAACATCCTTGTGACACTTACAAAGGGTGGTGGCGGTACCGCTTCACTTTGCCTTGGTCACCCATGTGGAGTGTGGAGGTGTGGCCACACAAAGGATATGTTTCGAATGGACAAACCGGGACCGAGACGTTGCTTAAGCGAAAAACTCGAACAACGTCAGGCACGATTGGTTCCATCGATCACCAACCCATTAAACAAAGTGCACATGAAAAAGGGGCAGGTACGCCACAACTTCCATCCACCCTAAGTGGTCATAGACGGAGAAATGACGAGGGATTCGGATTTTACAGTTATATACGCGTCTCCTGCCCTGACAATCCCCATTCCCGAGTCGACCTGCCGGTTGGCTCGATAATCCCTCTAATCCAACCCTTCCCCCTTCATGGTGTTCGGACGAGTAAAAAAGGAGTGGGACATGTTGGTTGTAACCTGCAAGGAGGAGTATGAGTTCGCATACATCGTACGATCCACCTTGCCGTGCAAAGTACGACAACCAGACCGCTGTCGTAGCTCTGTCTCTTTCCTGTGGACCGAGTATGGGTGTTGGGTTGAAACGAACTTCAAACATTGTGGCGCGAGGGGATTGAAGGATCTCGATCGGTTTGCTTTGTCATTCGGGATGTACGCCACTCCTCTCAAAGAAATATAAAGCGAACAAGCCCCATGGAATAGCGACCAGTATAACAGTTACGAGAGAAAGAACTCACAAACATACTCTGATTTCTCTTTTTTTCCATCTCGCCATACCTGAAACCACGACTACAATGGAGTCGGACGAAATTCATCGAAATCTGCTGGCCAGTCTTCAAGAAGAGAGCCTAAGGAATCCCCACCTTGGCGTAGCATCGATGTGAGCTTCACGCTGTGTGCTTTCTTGGCGACCTAGACACTTACTTCGATTGTTCAGAATAGCCAACTCTTCAGGCCCACCGCTCTCTTCAGTCCAAGATCTTGACAAGCATATCGAGTTTGCCGACCAATCCCTGAGGGAGGTTCATCTCCGTCTCATGTCGCACGTTACGGCAGCAAAAAAGCGAAGGAATGCCTTGTTGCCAATTTCCAAGCTTCCGACCGAGATCTTGGCAGCAATCTTGGAAATGACATGCGATTTGGACCGGGAGGAGGAGCTCGAATGTTTCACAGGCCAGGGGCCGCGTCACTTTGGAGACCTTCTCACTCTCGCTGCGGTGTCGTCGCATTTTTTCTCCGTAGTCATGAGCACAGCTACCCTCTGGGCAATCGCAGACTGGGGCTGCTCGCCTTCCCAGGTTACGAGATGCCTTGAAAGGTCGCGGGGAGCACCAATATCAGTCAAATACTTCTCAAAACGCGGCCACTTGGGCCACGAGTATACGAGCAGGCCCACTGAATGGTTCGGAAACCTCATCTCCGAACACAGCGCACGGTGGCAAGATATCCGATGGGTCGCCGACTCCCCGAAAGAGCTAAAAACTTTAGCCAGATCGGCAGCCCCACAACTGCGAAGGCTGGTCGTTGACTGCGAATTCCGCACCCATGAGAACTATAGCGACCCGCTTCACTTTTTTGGAGGAAACGCGCCGAACCTAAAAGTGGTGGAGTTGGCTACACTCTCCATCCATTGGGAATGGGTCCCGAGTATGATCGCGAATCTGCGGTCACTAGTTCTTCGTGCCGTTCGGATCTCAGAAGAATCAGTTGGCTCCTTTTTCTCGACGATTCTATCGTCCTCCATGCTGGAGAAGTTGGTCCTTTGGTATCCTCATTTTGATGGTCTTGTCGACCTTCCACCTGCGTCCCCCGCATGGCTACATAACCTGAAGGAGATCGAGATCGTCGGAACGTCCAAAAAAGCCTTCAGTTACTTTTTGGGGACCATTCGGGCTCCCAATGTTCGAAACGCGAAAGTGGGCTATCCGCACTACGTGCATACCGAGAACTGGGGTCCGCTCCTCCTTCGCTGCCTCGATAACTCAATCCTCCGGCATGTTGAGCAAGCACTTCACATAGAGTTATACTTCTGCTCCGGAGCGGTTCACATATCTCTTTTTACAGATGCAGGACCTCCTATGCATTTGAGACTGTGCGATGACCTTTCCTCGGATTCCGACGCTGATCCAATCGTGTGGATCCTGGAAAATATTTTGGCATACCAAAAACGGTCGACCCTTAGCGTCCGGTTATCAGTCCCCTTCGTATCAAACATAAGATACGCCCTACCATGTTTTCTGCGGTTGAAGGACGTTACTAAGTTGGAGCTAAAATCATACAGGTTCGCTTCGGTTATAGATCATTCGTTCCTGAGTAGCCCTGTTTCGAATGCGGATGGGGACCAATGGCTCTGGCCTAGGTTAACAAGCGTGACTGTCAGTGATGAGGGGTGGGAAATGGCAGGGGAAACCATATTAGCCATAATCAAAGGCAGACTGGAAGGTTCGTCGGCGGCCTGCGACACCGAAAATGCTGCTGGTGCACACGAAGCGGGAGGTCGACCTGCACCAATCCAAAGCGTGCATATCCAGAACCTCTCCTATCTATCTGCATCGGTAGCGAGGCAGCTCGAGAATCTCGTTCCCGATATCCAACTGCCACCAACTCAAGTGGATCGGTCAGATTCCGATTCCGACAAGTCAGATGGAACTTTATAAGTCAGTACCAACTAGTAGACATGTGTGATAGTCTACCACGATATGAAATCGAAATACCCTTGCCCGTAATATTCTAGGTTGAAGAGCATTGCGATGACGCGAACAAAGCTTCGGAGTGACTTCTGGTAGGCCTGTGCAATCTCGTCGTATCATATCTCGTGAAAACTCGCTGGAGCGTAGGAATATATCTACAGATAGCTTTGCAATGTCGGCAACAATTTCGTATGGAGGGTTATTCATGCGGTATCGGTTCTCATAAGCTCTACACCAACACCTACAGATTCATGCTTTATCACCCGGTAATTGCGAGGGCCTTGTAATGCCTGAATCTTTCCTCGTCAGTGGGATCGGTTGGATGGTTGGCCATGTTATCGTAACCCTGCAAGAATTCCTAGCTGGCTTTCGTTCGGTGCATCAAGATGGACGGATCTCACCATTACCTTGGCCGATATATATTCATGTGCGGGTTGCGTACACGGCGGTCAAGGCCGGTCACAGACGTTGAATTCCTTCTGTCTTGGGGTCAGTACACCATCCTTCAGTCTTTAATATGTGAGGGGTCCCCGATACGTCGAAATACTCCGCAAACACGTCAGGACGTGCAACCATGCGTGAACAACGCAATCCCGCTCCAAGGCATCACCGGCACCAGAGAAGCTCAACACCAATTCGATGAATACATCTAGGGATTTGGCTGATAAAATATTAGCGTCGTTTTGGGTAAAGAGGGTCGTCGTCATTTACCTCTCACGAAGCAACCGTGTTTCTCGCTACCAGCGAGCATCATCCCGAAGGCAAAAAACAGATTGTGGTCGATAATCAACTTCCGAAGAACGTTCTACTCCTGAAAGCTGTCATCGTTATACACTGCTAAAGCATACCTGAGCAAACAAGGTCAGTGGAATTGAGACGCTTCCTGACGGGCAGTTCTCACTCAACAACGTCACACAGAAAGTAGACTGCGCTCAACCCATAAGGCCCTAGTTCCACGAGATTGTCGTCTAGACGACCGATTTGATACTCCCAAAAGCGGTTCATCAGAAAATCGTGGATCTTGCCCCGGATGACCAGCGGACGGTGGATCCTAGCGTCCACCCAGAGGTGTAACATCACTGCAGACATCCCGGTCAATATGCCAACCAGTTCTGAGTCCCGATAGTCCGGGTCCTTCAAAATGAGCTGGAAGTAATCGACAATCTGACGTGTACCATACCGAGAGATTAGCGTCTCCGAAACACTGTTTGAAAAGCCAAAGCTGTCGGCAAGGATGGCGGCAATAATCACCCCCTTTGAACGACGGAGCGATCTGGCTTGGACCTTTCCATTCCAATGGTGTGAGCCTCTTCAAAGAGACAGATAAAGGCCGTCCGAAGCAGCGAGCCGTGATATGTCTGTATTCCATCTAGGCTATAGATCGAGAGGAGTCAGCCTGCTAGACTCGGCTGGGGTATTTAGTATAGGGTACATACAATGGGAAGTCCCACCGTAGCTTCTCCATGACGTGAGATATGATGCCCGTTACAAACTCCCGGGCCAACGCTGAATGACTAGGTATCCTGAGTTGATGGTGCTCTAGTCGACCCAGGCTTTGGGTTATCATCATGACCTTCTCTCTGAGGGCAATCTCGAGTGGATTTTTCTTGTCCCAACTGGCTCGGATATTGCGTACAATGTGATACAAGGCTTGTAATGACGACATTTGAAGGTGAACCTCTCCTGCCTAACATAGTAGGCAGTCTTTTAAGCAAACATCCGCGCGAACACATTCTTGACTTACGTCGATCGGACCCGCTCCCTCCCCGCCCTGTGTGACAATGCCCAGGAGCACTTCGCCAAGTCCAGAAAACCGTATGTCGCTCCACAAAGCATCTTCTGTAGGAGAAGAAGGTTCTGAACGTAGCGTTAAGTACCATTTTTCTCGGTAGATAACTTCGCCCTTGAGCCCTGATGTGCTGGCGTGCCGAATTGCGTTAACGAGGGCATGGGCAGGTTTTGCTTGACCAGGCACTAGTACTGTGGGCATCTTGGAGAATTTTATGACGGGAGGAATAGTATATGGGCACTTGTTCTGTGGATGGGGGAAGGGGACGGAAGGGCAAAGTTGGAGGCTCCAAAACGAGGTAGCCTGAAAGAAAATGCTGTGGCGCAATTCGCACGGATCTCGGTATCAATAATTTAACAGAATTCACACACATGCAGCTTGAATCTAATAATACACACGAATTACAGTACATACAGCATTTTTGTTTTCAATCCAATACTTTCAACCCTTCAAAGCTCTTCTTCTGGAGCGCCTTGTCCATGACTTCCTCCGGCGAGATCTTGGCCTTCTCCTGCTTCTTCTCCTTGACCTCGCTCCATCCGTCCTCCTTCTCTTCTTCCTCGATCTTGTCCTCTGGCTTCT
>WSTX01007981.1:0-30035 GCA_019633405.1 Tulasnella sp. 408
AGCACGGCGCTTCTGCTCTTACCTGGTCTAGCGAACTCGCCGCAGCCGCCAAGACGTGGGCCGACAAGTGCGTCTTCCAGCACAGCAAAGGCAGCTTGGGACCTTATGGCGAGAACCTCGCCGCCGGTACCGGAAGCGCTTATGACGTCTCTTCTGCGATGAAGAGCTGGACCGACGAGATCAGTGAGCATTATTGCACCTTGCGTCATTTTCGCCCTACCGGTATTAACTGACTTGCTTTCTTCAGAGGATTACAATTCAAACAGCCCAGTCCCCTCCCACTACACCCAAGTTGTCTGGAAGGGTACTAAACAGGTTGGATGTGCTCTTGCTCCTGCTTGTGGTGGAATCTTCGACGCATCCTTCGTACGTTTTGATCTGGTTCTCAGGCTGATGTCGCACCTCTGACTGACCAACAACCAAATCTAGGGAACCGCCAAATACTTCGTTTGCGAGTACTTCCCCGCTGGAAACGTGATCGGTCAATTCGGGTAAGTCGTTCTTTGGCCGGATCACAGCGAAGAGGCTACGGACTCACGTGACCACTTGCTTTTTTGGCTTTTATAGCTCAAACGTGCAGTAAGGCAGACTCCTTACACAGTAGTACCCCAAACGTCAAGCCCTCCTTTCCTCCTCCGTGCCTGGTGTTTTACGGCTATCGAACTCGATGCTCGATGCATTTTGTGTTTTCGTTTTTATTAGCCCTGGTATAAGCAGTGCTGTCGATACCCCCCAATTCATACCCCTCCCAAAAATATATCTTGTGCAAGCGTCGCGCAGACGCCAGTTACCCTGAAAAATGAGAAAACATCGGATAGCGTGGTCGATGATCTGTAGATTTAGAATGAATACAAATATCGCATATAGAGAGAACTTACGATGGTTGCCAACTTCAGCACTTCAACCTGACCTCCCCTCCGCTCTTCGATCTAGATCCCACAGCTTGGGTTCCACCTCTGAGCTTTGGGCATGTCCCCAACTCAAGCGCGCGGAATGAAGGACCCCCGCTGGGACCAATTGCCTCGGGGATGTTCCCGCGCGGAGCTGGGCGATGGCGCCGAATTCGAAGGATTATAGAACCCAGCCCTGAAGCGTGATATGGCGTGAGTTAGAATTAAATTAAGTGACAGTGTGTAGCTTACGAAAAGCGCTATGCCTAAGGCTAGAGAGTTTCGTTATGGTCAGTCTTGATGTGGCCAGAAGTCCAACATCGTGAGAGCCGTTGAAGAGGACGGCCGGTCATGGATGTCGATCGTTACCCGGCTTACAAAATGAGAGATAGCTCCTTGGCTACCATATCTTTTAGCGAGCTTGTTGGATCAGGCGACGCTCCCCGAACATCCGCGGTGGTCCATTCAATCTAGAACCTTCCGACGGAGCAGATTTTCTCTTTCCTTCCTAGTTTACTTTGATCATACAGCCCGCCGACCCCATCTTCTTGCATTTCGTGCCGTTCCGAACGCTCCACACCCACCCGACCGTCCTAACGCTCAGCCTTGATATCTCGATCTGTCACGGATAGAGCTTCAAACCTTAGTACTCGACATGGACTTCACGCCCCCGGAATAGCCTCTGCCAGTGCCCAGAGCATGAGCTCGACACATGGAGTCAACGATTATCTGTGAGCGCAGGTGCGTCTTTTTTGTGGGAGACCAACGGAGCCAGGAAGCCCGGAAGACCAAAACTGTGACAGCGTCCCTCTTCGATGATCGATTGAGATATCAAATCGAGAGCCAAGCCGATCTAGAGCACACAGTTCTAAGAAGTAGACTGTATCTGGAAAGTCGCTAATCCTGCACTCACCATCCCGCGAGCCGGAAAGTTTAATATCATGTGCAGCGCTACCCTGGCCCCTGAATTTCTCATTGCATGACCTGCTTTCTACCCCGAAAGCATTATTCACCGTCTTTATGAAAGATATGGGCCATTCTTAATCTCTCTTATCTGCACAAACTCGGCAGGATTGCTCCAGAGCAGCTACACAATTCGCCAATGAAGTATCGAACAGTCCAAGGCGGCCTTCAACCCTAATTCTATGCGCTCATATACTAAATGGAGATTTATATGGGAGAGTAAAGGTGATCGAGATCGGTGACGGGCATGTGTGTGGTGTTGGAAGGTGCAATAGTGACACTTATGGGAATCTGTTACGGCGTGGGTCTTCTAGCCCGGTACATGGCCTAGCGATATAGGGCCGAGCCGACGCACGGCGGATTCTCCATGGCTGGGAGACATCGATCGACGTTTAGTTACTACTTGCCTGTTTCTCGATTATGCTTCACGGCGCATCAGAAATCCACACCTCCCTGTTACTAGCTGACGACATGGTACTGCCTCTTTCGTTTATGTATTACTACTACTATTCAAGCTGCACGGGAGTCCGAATCGATTATAAAATACAATGAAAGATTAAATCTGCCGGATTAAATGTCTTCAGGTACATCCTAATACACTCTGATCTCTAGAAAGAACGTTAACATCCTAAGTAACCTTCAGCCTTACCCACCTTGTGCGCGAATATTTATTGGATCAGGTAGTCCCTCATAGAAAGTCTATCATATTCAACGGCGGAGAACTAGATTGATGCATTTCTATAGGACTTGTGAAACTGTGCGAAGCAACGAGACCTTTGGGGCTTGATCTTAACGGTCAAACTTAGTTCACTACATTAGCCTTTTTTATTCCCTGAAACTACAGAAACACGAGACACACGCCATTTTATGCCGATTACTCAATACGATGCAAGGATAAGACGGGCAAAGCAAGAGCTAAAATCCAACTCTTCTACAGCTTTCGCCTGGCACGCCGAACCAGGTAATCACCAGCGACAAGTGGCTTTCTGGATCCGACCACGCCTCCTGTTCGATGGAACACCACATAATTTCAGTAGACCTCGAGGCTAGGGATTTTCCAATTATAGTCGACTTCTTGAACGGCTGTTATCTAGATCGATCAAATAAGCCAATCTGCCGCCTCGATCATCAAACACGAGCCGCTATCTCGGCTCGGGCTTCTGGCTTCCTGCGGGTAGTCTGACAGGTCTCTGCGGAGGTTACCATTTACTTCTAACATTGACTCTCGGGATGGGTTACCAGTAAACTTTCCATATGGCTTTCAGCCAATTTCGGAAGACGTTCCAAATAAATTTTATATCTTGTAAGCCGTGCTAAATGACACAACGTGGTTGGGTTCTTAAGGGAAGGATTAACTCGAAATCTTTGCCCACAAAGTGGCTTAGTTTGGGCGTTGGGTGAAATGCCACCGTGGCAAGTCCCCATCTCCATGCCTCGCGCGACGCGACCCCGCAGCTGACTCAAGTCATTTACGATCAGCTGCACCTCCACCTCGACGCTGGTGTGCAACTCTACATATACGCAGATAACTTCATCCTCTGGATCTGGCTTTACGGGTGCATCTCGCCTTCTTGGCACCTCTCACGTATAATTGCTCTAATATCCCTAAACGCTCATTCCTATGCCAAAAAAGCCCGAATGTAAGCTCACTTTGTGGGCAAATATTTTTTGGAGCAGATTGTCCCTCATAATTTTCATTGCGCGCCTTTGCTTTGTTGAGAAGCTATCATGAAGTTTCCAAACACGCTAAGGTTCGATGCGCCCCCAGAATGTGGACACTCGCTGTGAGGTTAGGCCCAATATAGCGATCTTCCTCAGAGGCTAGGACAGATTCAATATAATACTCATTTCTCGAATATGAGCCAGGAAGCCGGGTAAGAAAGAACCGGATTTCTGCGCCGGATCGGTTCACCCTCTGGGCCTCTTCAACCGAGGAGGCAAATAGAACCCGAAAACGGAGGTTTCAATCAGATGCTATGGCTAAATTATTTAGATGCCATAAAATAAGCTTTATAGCCGATAAGGACTCGGAAAGCGGAAGCCGATTAGATTCTCGGCCAGTCGGTAAGATCACCAACATGGGATCGAGCCGAGCTCCTGTCACAGTTAGAATCATCTTGCCTAACTAGAAGACTTGAAATTAGGTGCCAATGCTTTGTCGAAGGCGTAGTTTTTTCGTTGGAGCATCGTAAGCACTGTAGGTAAAAATCTGCTCATGAAAATGCATGCAGTCAGTGTTCCTCTAACCAGCTTCGGGAAGTCATCCAAAATCTTTTCAAGCTCCGTCTTACCCATAACTCTGAGTCATATTCTTGTTCTAGGCGAATCTCATGTAGCCCCAACAAGCTGGAGCGGCAGCCCTGTCACCGAAGGGAGTAAATGCTCCCTGTGTCAGATCACCGAGCTTGATTCTAGAATCTGGAGAGGAGCACGTTGTGGTTTCGCAGGCGAATAACGCTATATGATCTTGCTGTTCGACCACGGGCCTCACATAAATGCTCAGCCCTCCAAGTGCCGTGTACCGTCACCCCTCCATCCCTTCACTGAATACCATCCGAATACTCTATCCCCCATCCCAGATCTCCGCAAGCGGTGTTTCTTTCCTTCATGGATCTTTTGTCCCCGTCGGAACCACAGACCTCTCCCACTGTATCACTCTACCACCGAGTTTGGGAGGCGGCATCAATGGAAATGACCCAGGTAAGATGCTCATACTATTCGCAATAATTTCACTCCACTCTAACGTGATTCTGTAAGGTTGAAGAATGGATACGCGCTGTGTGTGTACATCCCAACGTAGATCAACTTACTGGAGGGAAAGCACGAGAAATCCTGAATACGCTCTTAGAGCAGTTCTTGTAAGTGCACCCTCCTATATTCACCGTGACTATAGTTTCAAATTCTCCAAAATAAGTGAATCGATTCAAGAAAACGCCCCTTCTGTCGCAATACCCACCACGGTAGAAGATCAGGGTGAGGTCCTCTTTGGTGTCTGGGTGGATCTGCCTTACTGGCCCGAAGATTCTCCTGTGTTGATTGCCGATGTCTGGTCGGCCATTCGTACGTTCTTTCTACTGAGCATTTGCCTCTGGCTGACACATGCAATATATCGCAGTTCTTATCATCTCAGCTGGAGCGAACTGCATTCCCTTACCTGAGCCCTTGGGTACGCACCCCTGGCCTTGGTATGTGGAACTTGTCCTATCCGCTGGCTTTATCGTGGAAACGGTGGCGACTGCGAGCTGTAGAGCTCCTCCAAAGGTTATAGACATATTATGGGCGCCCAATCGCAGGTTTCTTCTTCAGAGCATCCCCGATGGAAATCCGGGTGCCGGTGTTAGCCAGGTTGTCGGAGCTACACACATTCTGGGTTCAACACCTCCAGGCCAAGGAGAGTCAGGCGATATCACCAACAAGCTAATACAAACTCGTAGGGAGCATGTTGCAGAAGCATTCCGCCGTCTCAACAGGCACCAAGCTGCGGAGAAATACCAAGCACTAGGGGAAGCCCATAACTACTTAGATGGGTTTGGCAAATGTGCCGAAACACCTCCATTTCTAAGGTATTGAACTAGCTAACTGTATCTCAAGGTGAAGCAAGATTGATATCTTCATCGTATTTCTATTATAGTGTGCTTCTCGGAGGCAGTGAGGAGGGCCTTCAGTTGTTTGGGATTGCGATAAACCCTCGCAAACTTGCCGATGGCGAGACTATAACAATATTAGAAGAGATGAATTCGGACCTCTCTTTCTGTGAAAATGGAATCAGGATGCTCCATGCCAAAGCATTCTGCCCAGCTTGTTCACGTTGCTGTGAGATCGTAGCAGATGCAGGGTGGAATTATTTACAATGCGTGTCCAAGAACGGCCGGAGTTTCATGAGTGAGCTATTGACCAGACATCTTCCTATCAAATTACGACTGACCTTAAGCCGTCATTAGTGAACACCGAAGGGCAGGAAGTGATGAACTTGTGAAATAAAGGCAAATGTTGGATGATGAGCCTAGATTACCCTCTATGTACCTGTACAGCTTTGGTTCTCTACCACATATGACGAATGGAAATGGGATCTACTCGCCCCCTCCATGCTGCATAGCGCTGTAGAGGTCGGGGGTCAAATGGCACTTCTTTACAAGGCAGACTGAAAACAGTGCCCCCTTCATTGAGCCGTATGATGATGTCCCCTAGCTGCGTACCCTGGTCAAATAAGACGACTGAGTAGGAGCCATAATCATAGTGTCGTATCACTGCCAAAAGCCTGTCGCTGAAGCCAATAATCTCTACTCCTAAAGACAACTGCCCTGCTCCTGCCGGAATATTGACGAGCAGGGAAGTTGCTTGGCCGGGGATGTTGAGTGCTTGGTTAACAAACCATGTGGTCCCCCCAAAGCATCTGGGGCTATTTCTGGAGGGGTAGTATGCCTCTACATCCGTGGACCAATCTTTAGCTGACCACTCGTTGAAGTCCGGATAGTCCTGTTCACGGATTGCAGCAGGCCATGGAAGTGGGTGGGTCTCTGGCCAAGTGAGATCTGCTCGAGGAGTGACCCTCTCAGTCTAGTGAAATGGGATTAGCCCAAATCCAGACCCAGATTCGAAACATTAGCTCACCGGAATATCTAGGTGCTCGTTAGGGTTTTGTGACATGATTTCCGCAGCAGTCAGGTCCACAACCCAAATGCGACCCGAGCCCATCGCGATTGCGCAAGTTCCCGTTGCCTCTTCAAATGTCAGATGATGTACGAGATCCTTCGAGCTTCTATCGGTGATGCGCCACCATCCGATATAGCCCCTTTTTGCTGATCCCTGGATCGGCCAGGATAGGTCATGGGGGACGGATATTCCACACAAAGACAAACCGCGTGGTTCATCAACAACAAAGACAGGCCGCCGAGCAGACTGCCCAGGGTCATAGAATAGCATGGGGTAGGGGCCCAAGCAGAAGAGTAAAGTTGAAGGGAGTAGAACGTACGTCCGAGGCATGGTTGGAGGTCCTTGATCTGTGGTCTCGATGGGTTGTGCAACATAGAGGATTTGTCCAGATGATCTCGCTTGCGCGCTGAGGTAGATCGTATCTTCACCAGAAGGGAAAGGCATGAACTTGGGATTATTGGCGAGGAATATGGCGCCGGCTATTGTGGTTTCTTTAAGAGTTCCGCGAAGGTTGCCTGGGGCATAGATGAGTCTCTGAAACGGCTGGATCGCCGCGCCCCCACGCTCAGGAGATCGTAAGGTTGTGATGATTGCCTCTCTCCAATAAAGGTCCACGCTCCAGACTGTGGCGACTGCAACAACCTGGCGCTTGAGCTGAATGCCAAATGACTGCTGGGGCTGGATGAGTGCCTATTATGTAAGCTTGCCGAGACGTGACCACGCCAGCGTTACTAACCTGGGAGTTCTCTGGAAAACAGTCCAGACGTACGACGGCCCCCGAAACCATGTCTCGGATGAAATTGCCGCGGTTTCCTTGGTGCTGCAAAAATGCTGCGAGTTGTTCATCGGCATCCATTAACCGCGAAAAATCGCCAAAGGAGTCTACAACTCTCGCACTAGCAGATCCATTGTCGGCCTTGGGGTACGGCAGGAAAAACTCGATCCGCCCTACTTTGCAAGATCTGTGGAGGCAGCCAAAGATGAGGTAAGAAGAGCTGCCGTCATCTTAGCTAAGCAATAGCCTCGATACCTTGTCGAAATCATCATCGCGACTGTGCGCTCCGCTTTGGAGCGAACAACGCTGCCATCCACGATACCCTCGAACGAGTTGATGGTCAGAGCAGGTTGCTGAAACGTAACGTCTTCGAGGTCCCACAACTCCAGCGTCGCTCCGCTCTGCTGAATTACTACCCAGCGACTACAGATCAAACGTATCCATGTGATTGACTCTCGTGGCCGCTGGATGAATTGCGAAAGCTTTCTCTTTATTTTCGGATTGCCGCCATCCCAGAGTCTCCTCATCCTAAGAGCCCGTAGAGTAAGGTGTTCCAGAGTCGCCGGAGGGACGTCCGAGAGAGGAAGCGCCCATACTGGCCAAGGGAGATCGTTTCCAATTACATGATAGGTTGCAAGTTTCACCCAAGTTGAGTGCATTTGAGTCAACTTTTTGAGCCGCGTACATGTCTGAAAGCTGAATTTCAGAATCAATCGGATAAGACGGTGCCTGTCAACTTACCGTCCGTAAATTAGACAAGTCCGAGATCTCTAACCACTCAAGGAGCTTTAGGAACAAATCTGTAGGAAGATCGAGGAGTGATATCTGTCTCCGGGGCAGGTTGTCGGTCGACACGACAGCCCGAGCGTAAGAGCCAAATCGGGGAGGTTCAACCGACCGCGTTGTTCCACGAGAATGAGTAGAGATGCCATTGTAGCATATCTTTGGATGTAAAGGTGTTTTGTATGAAGAAGGGTGGAATATCTGTTTCGTGGTGTTCCCAACTTGCATATTGAGATACAGGGATGGAGGAGACTAAGGTTGTCCAGGTGGAGCGGCATGTGGCGAAGCTTACATAAGCTTACCTCACCATCCTAATACATCGTAGCGGCGCGCAGGCGCCATTTCCCTGACCCTCCGACAAAAGAAGCACATGTTGTATCATTTCATAAGTTTAGCTATAAATATATGACACAAAGGGAGGAAGATTATAGGCTATCAGTCCCCTCATCAACCCCTCGGCCTTTTCACGCCATGATACAAGTTATTTAAACGAAGCGTCTCGAGAAACCTTACATTGACGCGATCACTCCCGCACGAAGGTCCAAAAGCTATGAGAACGAGATTATATGACGACCAGATATCAGTTGGTAAACGGTTCAGAACTGCTTGAAATGACGACGGGCGACAACGACGGTGGGAGAAACCCGGGCTGCAGCAAGTCGACGTTCAAGCACAAATGGATCAGCGTTACAAAGTCTCCGATGAAGATAAACTTTTCATAGAGACGACCACTCCGCCCGACCGTCATGATGATACAAGATTTGCGAGGCGCGAGGCACGCATTGCCCGGAAGGATATAAAGATGCAGGTCGAGTCCATGATATCTACGAAAGCCTCATGAGCCGAACATACTCGCTTATGCTTCGTATGATAGTTTGACAGGAACTGAAGAACCAGAAAATCTAGAGAGAAACCTGAGATGCGGATCAGCCACGGATTTGAGAGATAAACATACATGACCAGGAAATTTAGCGCGAGTTGGCGGTTGGTAGGGCAGGATGGCATGAAAACTAGACCTACTAAGTCAGGCAATCGAGCAACCAAGGGTTGACTCGATATGAAGAGACGGTGCAATTACTAATAGTCTAATCACCGCAGCAGTTAGAGTCGAGGAGAGAACTCAGGAAGCGGGCATAGCGGTCGCAACGCGCAGGCTTGCCTGGGAGAACGCGGAGGTGATGTCAGGGACTGGGGCAGGACCTGTTGCAGCCGATTCCAGCGACAGCGGTGTACCCATG
This sequence comes from Tulasnella sp. 408, assembly GCA_019633405.1. Taxonomy (NCBI): domain Eukaryota; kingdom Fungi; phylum Basidiomycota; class Agaricomycetes; order Cantharellales; family Tulasnellaceae; genus Tulasnella; species Tulasnella sp. 408. Next base: position 9,303 of record WSTX01007981.1, read on the forward strand.
GGTTCATGCCAATGAAGAAGTTGAACAATATCGTGAACTCAGCCTACAATGGTTGGGGGCGAGGGGAGAGCGGTGGACCGTGGCAGCGGTGAACCGAGACCCTGGTGAATGACTTGTGTACCATGAGTGCCAATGTCCAAATGCCCAAGAGGTGCAAGAACACACACCATAGAGTTCCGACAAGAGGACATAGCTCAAGGGCAAAGAAGGCGGAATATGTTGATGACAAGCTTTGTTGAAAATGGTGCTGAGGTTCGAAGCCGCGGTTTTTCATGTGGTAGGGGTGGCTGGGCCGGAAAGATTCTCGCCAGCGCTCCTTTCCGCTCGACTCCGTATCCTTCGTACACGCAGACCAACGTCGTTCAAACTCGATTGCAGACTACTGAGAATTGGTGAGCGAATGATTGCGAGCCAAAAGTTAGCGTTACAAATCCACAAGAACGGGAAACCAGACATCCCTTGAAATGTGATTGAACCCCGCTCCTTCAAGTTCATACCATCGTTGCGCGCAAGTTTGCCGGTCTTGCCGCCGTTTCAGTGGTTGAGACCTATGTTCGAAATAAATATAGTGAGCCAAGATCATGATGCAAAGTGTCAGGGATACAGGAACTCGCGCAATGAAGAACAAGGCGACTTACATAAGTAGGGATCGCTCGCGTAGGGGGATGTGAGGCGAGGATGATGTGGCGACCTAATGCCGGAACATCGGCGAGTTCCGGTCAGAAAGGCCTTGAGAAGCCAATATCAAATGCGAACCTACTTCGTGAGGAACATCGATTGGCAGTTTTTTACTACACGAGATGAATAAATTGGTGACTGAGATCATGAGGGATCTGCAAGCAGCAACAAGTTAAGTGACATCAAAAGGGGAATAGAAGACCGTGCATTTACTGTTCACCGAGGTTGCGCACACTCTCACCTAACAATCGAGAACGAACGGGGGACAGACGGACCTAACGGGGTTACTCGGAAACATACGGGGTGGACGTGAGGGCTCGGGGGATTGCGGGTATCCATGTGCCTGATCGTTTTGCGCTGAGAAAACCTCCCTCTGGCTTCGCTCAATCAGAGGGTCGGGGACGGCGCCGGCCGGCTACGCTCTTCGGCTGTACCCACCCCTAGTGTCAAATACATTTGGCTGAAGTAAATGTTTACATCGAGTCTGTAAGATATAAAATAAATATATATATCGCATAGAGACAACTCGGTTGCCAGATTCAGTGCTCAAAGGAGACCTTTCCTCTGCTCTTCGATCCAATTCCACAGCCTCGGTCCGACCTCATAATCTAATGCTCCTCTGGGCATCTTCCCAACCCGAGCCCATGGGATGAAGTAAACCCCATTTGTATCGATCGTCTCGGGTGAAGTTCCTACCCAGAGTTGGGTGAGGGCGCCGAATTCGACGGGATGTACATAGCTGCACGGTTTCTGCAAAGCGGCTACGTAGCCTCGAGCTTTATAGCTATTTCGCAGTAGCCGCGCGTCTACTATAAAACTGCGGCTACAGGTTTGCCTCTAGCAAGGCGGTCTACGGAGCAGCCATGCAGAATACGGCCAGGCACCATCATTTTCCCCAGCAACGTGCTAGGCCCGTCGTTCAAATGGCACCACTTTTCGACTAATAAAGCGGAAAACTCGGAACGAATTTATTATACTACAAGCTACAGTACTCTATCTGACGATAAGTTATAACTACATTAAGGAGAAAACCTACGGTACCAGTTTTGGCTTAAGAGAGGTCGCCTGTGGAAAGGAGAGTGTTAAAGTGAGGTTCAAACAGGTGAGGAAGCGCGCGCGAACTCACGTCGCGTCGACGGTCGAAGAGCCCCGGCACTTTAGGCAGTGCCAAAAAATAAACAAGTAACTTTCGTCGAAATGGTGGACTGTGGATACAGGAAGAAGTTAGCGATGTCTTAATGTTTGTCTACAAAGATACATACAAAGGTGGGGCCTACTTTGTGCCAACTGGCTTGATTCGTTGACGAGAGACGTCGGACAGACGCAGGAAAATGAGGATTGGCTACAGATGGCTAAGGATGCATAGTCCTCGCCAAACCGGCCCGATTCAGTCCTCTCGGTTACTGATGCTCAGACTAACTTTGTAATGCTCACCGGCTGCACTGTGCGCCTTTGCGCGCGAGGGGGGAGGCGAGGCAAGAGGAGGAGGATGGTTGCAGCCACGGGAGAGGAACGAACCGTCTATGTTCGGAAATTTGATCCAACACTCAAGGGCCGAACAAAAAGCAAACACGTCCCAACGCGAAAAGTGGGGGTTAGAGCGGTGCTGATGGTAGAAATATGCAGAAACTACTGGCGACGCTCTTGTATGTAGCTGCTACAAAGGTCGCGCAGACCCTGGCCTGGGAACCGCCTGCTATGTAGGGGCTGCACGCGAACGTTTGGCCGTGTAGTATCCAGCCCTGGACACAGGTTTCAGGTGAACTTAACACGTGTCAGGGGAGCGGAGCTTACGAAGAGCCGGTGAGCAAGTGATGGCGCGTGTCGTTGAAGGTCCGATTTCACGGTTCCTAGGATCCTGTAGGTCAGAACAGCCAAGAGGACGGTAACCGCAGAGTCACCGACCCAGTGGATTAAAAATGATGCCTTCGCTAGCATATCCGTTAGTGAGCTCGTTGGAAAGGACAATGTTCCCCTAAGCATCGAAGAGAGCACCCCAATCGCCTCAGGAACCACCTACGTGCGGAAAGTGGAGCATGATCTGTACTTACCAGCTTGTTCTGGTGATAGAGATTTGCACTGCCCGATTTCTGGCGCTTCGGACCGTCTCGAATGGTACCAAAGTCGATCCTGTCGATCATAGTGGCTGCGTTGGACGCTGTGTTGATCACCCGAGCCTTTCCGTCCGAGTTAGGTTTGGCTCCCGCGAGGAGAGCTGGGAGAAGACACAGAGTGCAGTACTTTAGTAAGGGTGACCTAAGACGTTTGTACCAGATTGAAGGTCGTATTCGTCTATCCCATAGCAAGGTACGGTCAAGACAAGTGAATCCGTAGCGCCTATGATAGAAGGCTCCGTACCAGACGTTAATTGATCGAGCGGCGGGACCATAACACCTCTGCGAGCGTCACAAGTTAAAGATTCGTGCACGTGAATAAAAAAGGGATGTAGTTCACCACTGTCGGGAAACGTGTTCGTAAATAGTGTTCAACGAATCCGGGTCAGTAAAACATGTTATTTTTATGCTTGGGAGCGGGGAGATTTCAAACTACAAGGAAAGGTCCTCCACCGGGATACAACATGGTTACTTCCAGTGCGAGGGTAGCGGAGGTATGACTGCTGTAGGCCCCGTACGGTACGCCGGAAGTCCAAGGACAAACTCCGCGTGTCGCACGGTCAGCCTTCACCTCATCCCAAAAACCCCAACTTAGGCCGTTGAGTTCCAGGGCCCTAAAGTAGACTTTTGCGGTACCAGGAGGCTCGTAAAGAGCGGTACAGCATTTGGCTAATGCAAAGCCATGACTGAATTGAGCATTTGGCGTTCAGAAGGTAAAATTCCCACGGTTCGTCTCGGCTCATCGGTTCGACTCTCCTCAACTCTCCTACGTTCCTCTCCAACGGGGACGACGCAGTGTTAACCTCAGCCCACGCGAAACCACCCGAGCGAGGTGGCAGTCTAGGCCGAGTGACGCCGGATCGCGGAGGAAGTCTGGGTGAGCTTTTCGTCATTAAAATGATTCCTTCCTCTTCCACGAAAAAAAAAAAAAAAACGAGGCAGTGTTAATAATAGGTAGCTCAGCATTCTAACTTTAAAATAATTTTGAACGGGAGGATTTACACGGGTCCACCGTCATCGGTGTGCCTCGGCAGCTATCGCCCGTCTTCGGATTCTGAAGACTATTGACTATCCATCTACAATTGAGAGAAAGACAAGGGATCTAATCTGGTAGGTCTCGTGCGGCTGGCATTGCTATTTGTAGCGGTGTCGGCGGTATGCTGAACAAGCTTGCAGTCGGTCGTGACGGCTACCGGTTACACACTGCGGCTTTGTGGACCTTTCAGAATTTGCTAGTGATTTGCTCTTCTCTCCAGCAGCATAGGGAAATAATGCGATACAGAATTAGGTCTAATTTAGGGCCAGATTTAGCCAGGTAAGAACTGGTCACACGTACTATTCTACTCCTTGTCTAATCCTAGCAATAGTTGTGGATTGCAGATGTAATAATATACCTCTAGTCCTCTAGCCCATTCGATACAGTCAAGCATAATAATTTTCTTTAACATTGGTTGAGACTGGGTCAAGGGGCATCACTGCTGTGTATGACAGGAGCTAGACTTACTATCAGATTTCGTTTGGAAGTTCCACATTATTCCGATGGTTGAGGACTTCGGACCAAGAAGACATGCTGTTACAGCTATAAAAGCTCTATATTTTACATGTCAACTCTTTGCTCTATTCTATCTTTCTTTTCTCCGTCTTCGGGTTTCGTTGGCAATTGGGAATGGAACCACGAGCTCCGGAGTTGATCACCGCGTAAGGACCAGCCCACATCCTCGACGGGTGGCTAGGGTACAGCTGAGGGTACTCGTAATAATAATAATAGTAATAATTAAAATTCCAGCACCCAGTAGATACGATCAGATAGGTGGTTGAAACTAATCCATACAGCACACCCAAAGTGCCCCTCCACTTATATTCATGCTCTGGAACGTTTAATTGTACTTCATCGGAGCTAATTAAGTCGTATATATACTGTATTATCTACCATTGTCTACGCAGCGGACTCATGCTGTGGGGCAATGGTATGGGTAGTTCAGAACGGAGCACTACCACTTGCCCGGACTTTGCCATGAGCCTCAAAAGTCAAGGTTACTCAGATAGTAATACTCTGATGTAGGTTTATCCATTCTAGACCATATCAACGCTGATTAGAATCTATCTGAGGCGAAATTAGGGGCTCGACAAAGCATGGGTCGAACCGATGAGCTGAGATGAACCGTGGGAATTCTACCTTCTGAACGCCCAAATGCTCAATTCAGTCGTGGCTTTGCATTAGCCGAATGCTGTGCCACTCTTTACGAGTCTTCTGGTACCGCAAAAGTCTACTTTAGGGCCCTGGAACTCAACGGCCTAAGTTGGGGTTCTCGGGATGAGGTGAAGGCTGATCGTGCGACACGCGGAGTTTGTCCTTGGACTTCCGGCGTACCGTAGCCCCGGAAACCCACCCCTACATGACGTTGGTACCGCTATCGATGAAGCGTTACGATTGGTTGACTTAGTTCTAGCTAAGAGTTTTGTTATAGAATCTTCTCGTATTTTAGTCCAGTCAAAATATCGCGGATTCAAGTCAAGCCCGCCCTAGAAAATCCAGCACAACTCGCCGAATCTCGCGCTTACTATGGTTCCGCCTCGAGCATTTCGTACGTGCTGCAGCCTCATCTCGAGAATATACGCGTTTATTGTAACTCCGCCTCGAGAATTTGCTTTTGTTGCAGCCCGCCTCGAAAATCCTCGTTCTGTGTGAAGAGCCCCTCAGCGAAATTCGTGGGCATTTCCCTCGATTATTCATCTTGAGGGGCTTAGGCGCCAGCAAGGCTAGGGGTGGCTTTTTGTATGGCGGAGGTGAATTCTCGCGCGTGCGGAATTTTTGAACAAACGGAGCATCATACCATCAGCCTGTGCGTGAATTTTGACTATAAAGCGGGATATCACGAATGAACTAGGTATTTAGGGGCCAGTCACGGACATGATAGCCAAGACTTGACTATTACCATTATAAAGCCGATGGCAGCTTTCAGAGATGTCCTTTCCTCTGCTCTTCAATCCAATTCCATAGTTTCGGTCCAACCTCAGAATTTAAGGCACCTGTGGGCATACTCCCAACTCGAGCCCATGGAATGAAGTAACCTCCGTTTGTGTCGATCATCTCAGTTGCAGTTCCGACCCAGAGTTGGGTGAGGGCGCCAAACTCGACAGGATGTTGCATCCAACCCTGTGTACCAATTAAAATAAGCTGGAACCAATCGAACAGATGGATAGAAGGTAGGCTTACAACGAGTCCGACAAGAAGAGATGGTGTGTGTCGTGAGAGGTCGGATTTTACAGACCCTAATATCCTGCAATTCAGCAGAGCGAAATGGACAAGTCTCGACAGAGTTACTAACCTGGATTGAGGGAGTGCGAAATGATCCCTTCGCTGCCATATCGCTTAGCGAGCTCGTTGGAAAAGACAACGTTCCCCTGAGCATCGAAGAGAGTCCCAGTCGTTTTAGGATCCCTTTACGGACAGAAACCTGCATTTAATCGTAACTCACCAGCTTGCTCTGGTAATACAAACTTAGCTTCCCCATTTTCTGGCGTTTCGGCCCATCTCGAATGGTATCAAAGTCAATCTTATCGATGAAGGTGGCAGCGTTGGACGCTGTATTGATCACTCGAGCTTTTCCGTCCGAGCTGGATTTGGCTCCCGCAAGGAGAGCTGGGAGGAGACACAGGGTGAAGTGAGCGGGACCTAGGACATTTGTACCGAATTGAAGGTCGTATCCATCTAAGTAGCAACAAAATACGGTCAATGACTCTTGTCGCGGCCAACGAATTGGGAGCCCCTAGGAATGGGAAGTTACATACCAGACGTTAGTTGATCGAGCGGCGGAACCATGACACCTCTGGAAGCGTAGAACATGTGTGTGCACGTGACTGAGGAACGATAGATTGTGAAGCGATTGCTTACCCGTTATTGAAGAGAAGGTGCAAAGCTGGTTCTTTGCTGTGGGGGAAAGGGTCCGAAAGGTGCAGTAAGCAAGCACGATTCAGTTTAGGTACGATGTATTCTTAGCTGGATGCATACCTCATAAACTCGTTTGCTGCTTTGGTGATGGAATCCAAGTTGGCAAGATCTAGCTGGAGGAATAGAGCATCCTTTCCGGTCACGCTCTTGAGCTGTTGGTATCGAAGTATGGCCAGGAGTGATTTTATGAAAACAGTCATTTATTGGGTTTCCGAAGGATGGACGGATGTATTTACTAACCTCAGCAATGGCGGTTTCCGCTTTTGCCTGGGAGCGGGCTGCCATGTACACCTTTGCATTCTTCGACAATAGAGCCTGGAGAATTGACTAATTTCAACTGCTGTCACACTTCTCGGTGCAGAAAATTCCTACCTGGATGGTGTGCTTGCCGATTCCAGTATTGCCGCCTACCAGAATCCACATTCGGGTCAAGACAAGCGGGGGAAAACGAGGTATGCGAATTCGACATCCACGTACCCGTCACAATGACCACTTTCCCAGACAAGTCTGGTATATCACGCTCAGGATTAAATTTAGGCTTTGGTGGAAAGGTTTCAGAGAGAAAGCTGGCCATTGCTGATGTCGATCGATTTAGAACTGAAGCCCGTTAGATGTTTGGTTGGTCTGGGGAGATTGGGAGGCAATGATTCCATGTGGCACCCGGGGAGTCTGTTTAAATATCCGCGGCTGCAGGTATTACATATCGAGGATACATCGTTGCCAAGTCTAAGAAGACCGAACCTAGCGTACGCGTGCTGCCGGCTGGATACTGGAATTTGTTTGTGCGTGTGGACTTAGGATCTAGTATTACGTGGTCTACGGGACGTAATGTGCTCCCAAAAAGGGAAAACCGACGAGCACAGGGTCCAACCTCCACTTCCCTCCACTTTTCTAAGGCTTGCTAATGTTTGGTTAAGCGGCAAACCCTTCTTTGAGGCGTTGCTGACGAAATTTAATTCCCGTAAGAACCCGTTCGGTTAGATGATATGCGGCCGCCGGGAGGATCTGATCTCTTTGGAAGCTCTCAGACATTAGCCGAGAAAATGTTCAACCACCTTCAATGCCGCCTTACAATTACAACGGCTTTAGTTGGCGGAGATGCAAAGGGTACACATGGGGGTACAACCGGAAACATGCCTATCCCCTAGGGTGTGCACGAACGGCCTAGCGGGCTCGCTTGTGCCGATCCTGTTATAAACTACCCCAGACCGCCATCTGCGGAGTCCAGAGTTAGATAGGTCCTAACGCTATGTTGGACGACTCCTCCGTAATGGATCGACATTTCAACCTTTAACATCGAACTTACAACTATCACTACAAAGAGCGATCCCTGTTCAATGTGATCGGTAACCCTTCATTTGACAGCAATGTCCTCCCTCGTATCCTTTACTTCTCTTCCGGAGGACGTCCTAATCGGGTTCTTATCGGTATACACTTCTGTACATCCACTCGATCATTGCTCTGAGACAGGTAAGCGGATCATACGAGCGCGTTGTCTCTTGGTATCTTGGTTGGCCCTAGTGACATATCTTCGACGAATGTGCCGGCGATGCAACGTGGTGTCAAAATGACGATTGTTTAGCTTGACGCGTTCCGCTGGCTCACCAAGGGTTTTGCTCGGCTACTGTTATAAACGTATGGGAATGAAATAGTTAACTGAAGCCTGGGGGAGCGCAGGTTGTCGTCGTTTCCCTCACTCAGCAGTCAGGATCCCCATACGCCTCGGTCCCATCAGCAAACCCGAGGGACTTCTGCCGGAGACCTTGAAAATGGCTGTGGCTCAAGTTTTTTTTTTCAGTTCTGCTGTGTTTTCCATTTTATTCACTGGCCTCGCACTTGTTGAACGAACACACGTGCACACTAGCTCGACGCACCGCGGTGACAGGGAGACACGCATTGAGGCTGGCAAGGGGTGACGACCCTCCCGGCATACACGTAGGCGCAACCCGCTTACATCACTTATAATATGCTACAAAACGTCTTCGAAGTGGGGCTAAGGTACGTATCCGACTTGTAGCGATGCGCGGGGCAATGAGACCGTAGGTCATCTGATCCACCCTCGCTTTCTTGATACTGGAGGCAAACTCGCAAATCCGTGACAATATCGTAGAGCAATAGATTTGCATAGATTTTGAAGCTCCCGTGGAGGTCGAATGCAGGAAGTCGTGGCTCGCTTTTGAGGATGGGTTGTCGAGGACCCTGACGTGCTGAGCAACGGCAACGAAGATGACAACCCGCACTCCCTCGCAGTGTAGGTTCATTATCTTAGATCTTTCATCTTCATACGCTATGAAACACTTGATATATGGCATTTTCTATGGACGCTAGACGCAATGTAATGGGTGAAACCAAGGGACCGTGATGGAGAGCCGACGAAATCAAGCTCTTCCACGACCCTCCCGGCTCTGGCAATTCCACCTCCCGCGGAACGCGCAGTCCCTCCAAAATCAAGCTCTCACCTTCTGAGCACGTTCTTGGAGAACAATTTGGTATGTTGTTGCGTTTAACTTTATTATGGAGGCGACTGCAAGTATAGGCCACAGTGTGCGACCGAGACGCCGTCGCCCACACGCGTCAACGAACGCATAACATTTGGACGGGTCGACGAACCTCTTTCCCATAACGAATTCGTTCCCGCATCCGGAGACGACAATGCTCCTCGCGTACATAGTGCTCCTGCAACCCCGTGGACGGAGCCGGCCCCGCTTCGCGTCAAAAGTATTAGAGGACTGGTTGAGCTTCGGCTAGCTCCCTCCAAAGAGATCCAAACCCGTCGTCGCCGCCCCGGATGTTATCACGCTCGTGAACGCCATTATGAACACCAAGTCTAGGACTCAGGAGAAAGGCAAAATGAACTTTAGGATTGACGGGAATGGGTCACATCCCGAGGAGATTCTCCTCCACCCATCTGTTTACTGAGTCTTGCAGGCCTTACGCGCCTCCAGTGGTTTGGTCATGCGTGACTTGGCGAGTGGGTACCAGCTTGAGTGACGGCCGAGGTTTCACATTCCACCGGCTGCCATGTGGTGGACACCTCTTCCAATTGACAATATCGAGAGCAAGAGTTCCTAATCCAGTGATGCTCTGGCTGAAGGCTCACATACGTGGCTACTAACCAATAATGCGTGGGCAGCCTACACCGCTCGTCTAACTTCTACGATGCCATTACTTAAGAGGCTCACTCAAATACAGTGCACACTGTCGCAAGTTGCGGCTGAGAATCTTGAACGAGCTACGAGTCACCTCCCGGCCAGAGCGTGTCTTCCGAAGAGGATATACCTTTTGGTGCCAGCCAACCACCTTTCGAGATTACGATGCACTTGACAGGATGAACACGCCTGCCTTTGTTTACCATTTGGGGATGAAATCCAGGTTCCATTATTATTGGGTACTGTTCTCTCACGGAAACTCCACAGCATCAGGCACGCGGTTTCCTCATTTCGCGTCAACAGAGCCTATATTACACGCCGATCCTCCTCGTTCTCATCCTCTACCACTATCTTTCCCTCTCTGGGCTCGCGTCCTATACACCGTAATCATGCAGGGTGGGTCACCCGTTCCGTACCTTACCGTCTGCAATGTCCAACCAACTTCTCACAGTTGATCCATCACTCCAAGAGCTCTACGATAAACGAAACTCAATAAGAACTGCCGCGTTGAATCTACTTACGGTAATTCTACTTTTCACATGATACTCGAGCTCGTAAGATACTAACAGCTTCGATATTCTAGGACACCATCTGGCTTCCCGAGTCCAAAGAAGCCGCCGGCGCCTTGCGTCGATCCATCAATGACCTGCCAGATTTCCATCCAAGCGTAAACCTAACCCCTTTTAAAGATACCCTCGTGGAGTTCATCCAGTACGTGTCATCGTCCACGAACCACTCGTCGAACAGCTCGCCAATGCCTCTTCCCCTTCCCCCCAAGTGTTTTGGAAGGCGCCCATACGAGGATGGAAGGCGCGTCACAGAAGTACGGAAAAGGAAAACGAGGGTTCTCGGGTGCGGTCAAAGCCAAGCTTTCTTCAGGACATCGCCGTAGATGCACCGATACTTTGTTGGATTGTCAGGCCTCCATCGTGAAAGCTTCGGCTGAACTTCGCGTAAGTGGTAAGATAATATTATTGCGTTTCGAATATTGACCTTCTAGGGTGTCCTCACAGAACTGCCTGAGCAAAATATCTACAAGTGGTGAGGCGGCTCGTTCATATCGTTTGACGAAGCCAGCTGACACGACGATCCCCAATGCTTCAGAGCACCCAACGACTCAACCGACGTCCCCTCAAGATCCATCAGCGGTTCTCGTGGAGAATCGAGAAGAGGGCAGTCCGCTCCGCGATAAAGTCCTTATGGCGGCCAGGATCACTTTTAAAACTGTTGAAGCCGGGTCGCAGGCGATTCCCGTCGTCGGCGGCTTCGTCGGGGTCGCTGCTAAAGTGGGATCAGTGTTTGTCGATATGATCGAGGTGAGAATATCTGCCTCTCTAAAGTTCTCGCGACTCTAATGTGGGGCTCGTAGACCATGGGTGAAAACGAAGCCGTGTCGCAGGAGTTAGCTTCCCACACGTCAAAGCTGTCTTCGTGCATAGAGTACTTCAATAAGAAAGTAGACTCGAAGAAAGGGGACGAAGTAGCCAGGCAGATCGAAGACTTGCGCAGGTGGGGTGGTTGCCTTTGTAAATGATCAAGAATACCACATTGACACCTTGCTTAGGGAGCTGGAAAGCGTTCAAGAGAAAGTCGAGACATGGAAATCCTTGGGTTCCTTCAAGAAGTTGTTCTTATCTAGCGGCCACGCGGAAGACCTTAAGGCCAACCAGGCTACGGTCCAAACCGCCCTCGAAAGGATGCAGGCATGTGCCGTATGTGCCACCGATCCGTTCGGCTGACTTACCTTGATCGACGACAGCTACTTGTCAGCCTTAAAACCAACGACATTGTCGTTGAACTCAGTACGTCCCTCGAGATCCTTTGTACAGGATACTTTTCTGACGGTTGTGATTCAGACCGTATCGGTCTTCTAGACCGGTTAGGAGACGGGAGCTACGGTGCTCGAGGGAGCGCCATCGAAGAGATCATCTGTCATCCCAAGACACGGGTCGACATCTTGAACCGTATTGACGAGTGGATCAGGGAAACTCCGACTTCTACAAATCGTGTCCTCTGGATCCGGGGCATGGCTGGACGCGGGAAATCGACCATTGCGTCTACGGTCGCTCACAACTGGGGTTCAAAGGGGTCATGTGCCATCTTCCACTTCCGTCGAGGTCAGAACGCGCTGGACGACCGGTTCGTTTGCAGCCTCGCCAGGCAACTCGCTAAAGCCTTGGTCCCAGAAGTGAGGAATGCGATCCTTGACTGCGTGAAAGAGAATGAGGACATCGCAACGAAACTGCTTGAGCAGCAATTCAAGACACTCTTCGTCGGGTCGCTCGGAAAGCTTCAAGGCCACCCCCACCCTATCGTCATCATCGTTGACGCCCTCGACGAATGCAAAGAAGTCGAACATGCGGTGTGGTTCATCCGGCTCATTGGCCAGCATGCCAAATCTTTTCCTGCCAACGTCAAATTCCTTCTCACATCTCGCCCGGAGCCACCACTCGTTCTCGCACTCGAACTTGGGAAGTGGGGTATGGAGGACCTCGATACTGTATCTCACGTTACCGGCGATATACAACGCTTTATCCAACACGCATGCGCTCAAATCCGAGAAAGGCACAACATTCCTCAGCCTTGGCCTTCGCCAACCGACTTAGAAGCCATTGTCGAGATGTCGCAAGGACTATTCCAATGGGCTCGTACTGCGGTCGCATACATTGGTGAAGGGTCTCCTTCGCACCGACTCCGGAAATTGCTCCGAGGCCAGTCCAAATCAGAAGGATTGAATAACCTGTACGATCAAATTCTGTCGAGGGCATTGGAAAAGGCGGAGGGGATGGTAGGAAGAAAAGAAATGCTGTCCTTGGTATTGGGAACCCTTGTAGTGGCACCACATTCCGTCACACTCGAAGTCATTGCCTTCTTGCATGCCGACCACGAATTCTTCGAGGGCGAAGAAGGCACCGCTGACCTCATCCGCAAAGAAATTCTCAAAGATCTCAACTCTCTCCTCTACGTTCCCAAATCCGATTCTGAACCCGTGCGTTTAATGCACACGTCTATTCGGGAATACCTGGTGACCTGGGAAGGCGGAGATCAACGTTATTCTTTCAACCCCGTTCAACATCATCGACGCCTCGCAACGGCCAGTCTCCAAGCAATGGAGCGAGACTTGAAACAAAACATTAGCGAACTGCCCCGGATACCTATGGCAAACTCCGAGATCCAAGATGCCGTCACCCACTACGTAACCCCGGGACTTCGGTACTGCTGTCATTCTTGGTCTACTCATTTAACCACCGGAGTTTCGTCGCTGGAGGCAAAAGTAGACGCCACTAGCAGTGAAGTATCCAAGTTCAAACTGTTCAGTGACGAGAAACTTCTGTACTGGCTTGAAGTCATGAGCCTGATTGGAGCGATCAGCGAGGCCTATATAATAGCCAAACAAGTGCATCAGTGGCTTCAGGTGAGAATAGGAGAGAGTGGTGGTCAAGACAGTTGCACACGCTAAGTGCATAATTTACAGAAATGGACAAAGGATACATCCAGTGACTCACTGGAGACTCTTTGGGAGGATACCCAACGGCTCATTGCTGCATTTTTTAAGCCGATCTCATACAACGCGCTTGACATCTATGCCTCAGCTCTTCCTCGGTGTCCAGTGGGGACAAAGCTGTGGCTGAAGTACCGTGGTCGAGCAATGGCTTGGATCCTGGTCGGAAAACGGGAGCAAAACTGGTCCGCAAACATATGGACCGTATCAGCTGGTTCGGGGGTCAACTCGGTCGCATTTTCACCAAGCGGAAGCTCTGTAGCATCAGGGTTATCTAATGGTAAAGTTCAATTATGGGATGCAGAAACTGGAGCACCACTGGGTGATCCTCTCATCGGTCACGGCGACTCGATCACGGCCGTTGTATTCTCGCCGGACAACAAGGTTCTGGCATCTGGCTCGCATGACCGCACGGTTCGATTGTGGGATAGGCAGACTGGAGCACCGTTGGGTGATCCTCTCACCGGTCACAGCGACTCAATCACGTCCGTTGCATTCTCGCCGAACGGCAAGGTTCTGGCATCCGGCTCGCATGATCACACGGTCCCCGACTCTACGTAGTAGGAGGGTTTTGTCGAGGCTGGACGTTCGTGTTTCACTGGACATCAATTCCCACCCCGTGTTCGGCTTTGTCATCGTCGATCCACCTCCGCGCAGACCACGACCGTTAATTACTTTGACCGTTGATTACTTCAACCGCTGATTACTTTGACTTTTGATTGAATTGATGAAACTGTCATTGAGTGTTCCTTTCGATGCTTTGGTCTCGTAGGCGTCCGTCGGCTCTCATGATCCACTGCTCAGCTTGTGTGGGGTTGCAGCTGTATCTATCTCAAAGAATTCTAGAAACAAACAGGATGTCGCAAAAAGGCTGGTTCAATCTTTCCTTCGAAGCGGAATGTCAGCGTGGCCAGGGTCTTTTGAGTAAGGCCGCCGAGGATCGGATTCGACGACGGTTCTCCCGCCTTGTCCCCTTGCGAGGAATACGATCGCATGTGGCCCCGGAAGCCGTCGGAGTCTTTTTGCCTGCAACGCTGCGCCGAGCATCGCAATGGTATGGAGTGAACGGTTACAGCAACGCCTTTCGCGGTGACTTCAGCTTCCCCGATCCGGTATTCTGGCCGCACACTGCTCAAACAAGCGGGTTCCATAGAACTAGCTTGACAAATCTGTGTATTTGGATTTAATGTACCCTACTCTTGAGGTAGAGGCTTATCGGTCGTTGTTTGATGGAGGTATCGGGGAATAACACATTGGGTAGTAGCACGCAGATCGTAGTCAAGACTCAAGCGCAGTAATGCAAACAGCCGTCGGGCACTGGGAGAGCACTTCTGCCCAGCCCGTCTCTGCCAACACAATCCCTCTGTATATATATAATATGCAGCCTGACCGTAAGTGTTTTACTCTGATTTCCCCTCTGTTTCTCTGCTCTTACTGGCCTTGCCACATAGCCAGAGCTGCTCCGGCAGACTCTCTGCCTCTCGTTTACGATGACTACACTATCGATGCCTGGCCGAGCCTAAGGGGCTATGCTTACAGCGAACTGCCCGATGCATCGCTCTACAAGCTTGTCCGAGTGGAAACACGCGACCCTACTGGTCCCTTAGTCTCTCGTCGAGATCGTTTCACAGGGAACGTCGCCGTTCTAGTGGACGTCTCCTTCCGTTTGTAAGCGCATACCGTTGCCTGAGATCCACGCTAACCACGATCTAACGTTTGTCTTGCAGCGGGGATATCGTTGACAAAGTCACCGGACGACGCCAAGCAACGTATCAATTAGTTATTCAGCAGGCCAAAATCCTCAAATCCCCTCCCCTCGGCAATTCTGTGTATCAGGAAGATCTTGAGCCGCGCCCTCGCCGCTGGACCCTCTGCAGCCGGTCCCACCACGCCAACTCGATCGAAATGACACTCCCGACTAAACGGCCTATCCCTTCCAGCTCAAGCTGCGCGGCTCCTCCTGGATCGCGTTCCAACGCCGAACCCGCTCCCCCGCCGTCTTACGAGGCAGATGAAGAAACGCACAGTCTCGATAGATTCAGACAGGACTGGGTGGATGAAAGTCGGCAGAGACAAGCCGAAAATGCCGAGGTCCCGGAAGACGTGAATGATGACGGCGCAAAGGAGGACGACGACGTGCCCATGACGGTACGCTTCCCTTTCTTGGCTCGTGTTACGTTGCTGGATTTCTGACACGATCTCGACTTGTTTTTCCTCCCCAGAGCACTCCGCGTGAGGGTAGGGTCCGGACACCAGAAGATCCGCAAAGGCTAAGGCAAAAAGGTCAACTTTCGTGTCGCCGGCTGTTCATCGACTATTCTCGTGCTGATCATCTTTTCGCGTATCTTCACCAGCGTTCGGCTGAAGCCTCCTACTCTTAGCTGGCGGCTCATGTCCCGTCCCATCTGTTTTTTTTGTTTCAAAGCACCTCGCCTATAGTTCTCCCTGTATGTGCTCGTTCCTTCTAAATACTGCATACACGTGTAAAATGTGGTTTTCAATGTATCCGTTGGACGTTCTGGCCTGTTGCCTTTACCCACGAGTCGGGGACTGGCGCGTGCGCCGCTACGATTCAATTATGGGATGGGAAGACTGGGGCACCGTTGGGTGATCCTCTCACCGGTCACAGCCACTGGATCAGGTCCGTTGCATTCTCGCCGGACGGCAGGGTTCTGGCATCTGGCTCGCATGACTACACGGTTCGATTGTGGGATGGGCAGACTAGGGCACTGTTGGGTAATCCTCTCGCCGGTCACAGCCACTGGATCACGTCTGTTGCATTCTCGCCGGACGGCAAGGTTCTGGCATCCGGCTCGCGCGACCAGGCGGTTCGATTGTGGGATGGGCAGACTGGGGCACCGTTGGGTGATCCTCTTACCGGTCACAGCCACTGGATCACATCCGTTGCATTCTCGCCGGACGGCAAGGTTCTGGCGTCCGGCTCGTATGACTGCACGGTTCGATTGTGGGATAGCCAGACTGGAGCACCGTTGGGTGGTCCTCTCATCGGTCACAGCAACTGGATCAGGTCCGTTGCATTCTCGCCGAACGGCAAGGTTCTGGCATCGGGCTCGGATGACCGCACGGTGCGATTGTGGGATGGGCAGACTGGGGCACCGTTGGGTGACCCTCTCACCGGTCACAGCGACTCGATCACGTCCGTTGCATTCTTGCCGAACGGCAAGATTCTGGCATCCGGCTCGAATGACCGCACGGTTCGATTGTGGGATGGGCAGACTGGGGCACCGGTGGGTGGTCCTCTCACCGGTCACAGCAACTGGATCAGGTCCGTTGCATTCTCGCCGGATGGCAAGGTTCTGGCATCCGGCTCGGATGACCGCACGGTTCGATTGTGGGATGGGCAGACTGGGGAACCGTTGGGTGATCCTCTCACCGGTCACAGCGACTCGATCACGTCCGTTGCATTCTCGCCGGGCGGCAAGGTTCTGGCATCTGTATCGCAGGACGGGGTGATTCGATTTTGGGACCATCTCACCCTCAAATATTTCCTGGCCTTCTGCCCGTTTGACCTTTTGACTCGTTGACACCCAACAGGCTAACCTACTATGATTCCTTCATCTACCGGGAATGTTCAAGGCACCCTTAAATTTGAGCTGTACATATTCTGTATATTTTCTTCCTCCTTGTCCTTACCATAGGTTCCTTTCACTCCTTAGTCACCGCTCCCTCGGTTTTCATACCGTTCTGGTCAGGGTAACGGCGAGCAAAGGTTGGATGATTCAATGTATTACGTTTGTTGCAGTTCCTCCATATATTATGCCTTCATGCCTTCACAATGTCACAGCCTGAATTACTGCATATGTTGCTATTGCTACTTAAGCGATTGCGGAACAACGCGTCAGCTAGGACTGTGACCACCGGTCTTTGGCACCAAACCTTTAAAGAGACGGGGGACGGCGTCACCCTCCCGGCTTTGGTGAACCCTCTTCGACGTGTTACCTCATGCTGAAGAGCCTTCGGCGACCACAAAAGAATGGGAAGCAACCTACGTTGCGTATGTGTTACATTCCCGTTCCTCTACTTTCGCCGAATGTCCTATTTATTTGTATTTTTTTTCACCCGACTTCGGACTTTCAAGTCTTTTCATTATTGAAAGTGCTTTTGTTAAACAGTAAATACCATCTACCTGGATTTTTAGGAGCGCTTTCCAGCGATTTTAAACTAGCAGGCGGGAAGTGACGTGGTCGAGGTGGGTTAAGTGCAGCACGCAATGTGAACTCAACTGTAGACGATTTCGTATACTGTGCACACTTCACAAAATTATGACATGAAGGATCAGGTTGGGTGAGAATCAGAGTCATGAACTTGCGGCAAAGCTTACTTGCTCATTCAATGTGTTTCGCCTTGTTCGTCACTCTTGTTTTGCGGGGATATCGTATCGAGAGCTTCGATGGGCCCTTTCGTGTCCTGAGATAGGCGCTTCAACGAGGTCGTCTTCGTGACATCCTCCCACTCAGCCCGAATTTCGGCGCTTCGCGCGTTTTTCCGCATAGCAAACGCGATACCAAGTGTGGGATCGCGGAAACCGCTTGGACCATAGCCACTGCGTTCCCGGTATCAAGTCCATCAGGCGGTGGTCGGTGGGTTGTGGACGAACAATCAGGTAGTCTTATAGCTTAACTGCGAGGGAAACCGTATGATTTACCTGAAATTTAGGTCTCGATGTGTTTTTGGTGCCTGCTAGAGTCACGGTCTTGCACCCAGCCAATTGATTGATAATCACCTCGTGCCGCCCCAAGCGCATTTAGCAGGAATACCGCCAGTTGCCCTCACGAACAGGAGGGTCACCTTTCGAATCTCACTCAGTGCTCCAAAGTGTCAAGCACAGCCCTTAGTGCACTGTTGGTCTCACCTTTTCCCTGATACTTGAAGTACGCTATGGCTCAGGTTCTCATGATACAGGTCCAATCGTCGTTACGTTCGCACTTGATGGCGGCGAAGATCTCCTCACACCCATCTGTCGAGACGACTGAGATTCTGCCTGGGTTAATGAGAATAGGGTCTCCTGGCCCAATAGGCGTATGAGAAAACCATACAAATGTGCCGTCCTTCGGTTGAGAACAGGCTGTCCTCAACCGCTTTCTCAATATCTGCAACGGTCCGTGAATAGTCAGAGCTACCTCATAAGATCGGTTCAATAAACGCAGGAGAGAACGTTATTTTCTGGCCGCTTAGGCTAGTGCAGAACCCCGCTGGGATATAGTAGTAGGCATCGAGATTACCGGGGGCGCTCCACCCCAACTTGGGTCGGAACTAGGTTTTATATATAATGGTAAGAAATCCATAGCATCCTATCACTTCTAGATGTTACAGTCAAACTTAATTTCGGAGAGTGCCCAGAGACACGTACTAAGAATCGGCGTTACTAGCAGCGGACGGATTGGAAGGTGGGACCTGCGGCGACGACTAGAGAGGGCCTATCGAGCTTCCACACCTGAACAGACAGCGCAGAAATGTGCTTACTGGAAGGGAGATGGTGGGGTGAGACTGCAGAGAGTGAAGAGCAGGAAAAGGGTGGGACACCAGGGAACAAGGAGAGAAACGGCGCGGAAGCGACTGCAAGGAAGGAGATTCGGGGCACTTGGAGCCTGATGCTCCTTCAGGGGCATATTGCTTTAAACTGATGACAAGGAGCATGAGAAGTCACGAAATACCATACCGAATGAATCAGAGGGCAGCGTAACGAAAGCCGTCGTGTCTTGGCAAGTGCCATACCCTGAAGCCGAAAGCCACGATATTATCTCTCAAGCGCCTAGTGGCGAACTGCGCCAAATAGAGCACCTTAGCAGGACATCCACGATGCCCGTCAAAGTAGCCGCGAAAAATCGTGCAAGGGGGCTACGTAGCCATGTACCGACTGGTAGCTAAGGACTGCTAACACGCAATCATCGAACCACTTATTTGAGGCGAATTAATAAGAACGCTTCATTACGATCTGATCTCGTTAGTGAGGGATTTTTTGATGACGCGCCGTCGAAAAGCGGGGCGAGAGTGGTACGATCTGCTGCACCCTGTGGGAAGATATTTGTTTGTTGAAAAGGACCGGCGGCAACGTTACATTGAAAGCAACCCCCGTCTGGCCACGAACCTTCCTGGCCCTGGCAATTCCACCTCACACGAAACGTGCAGTCCCTCCGAAATTAAGGTCTCGCCTTCTGAGAACATTCTTGGACAACAATTCAGCATGTCATTGCGCTCCACCCTGGTGATTTTATGATGGAGGTGACTACAAGTGCAGGCCGCGGTGCGCGTGACCGAGACCCAGTCGCCCACACACCTGAAAGAACGCATAACATTTGGAAGGGCCGACGGACCTCTTCCCCGTAACGACTCTATTCCCGTGTCCGGACACAACAATGCTCCACGCGTACATAGTGCTCCCGCAACCCCGATGGACGGAGCCGCGTCACATCATAAGTGTTGGAGAGCTGGTTGAACTTCCTCCCCCCCCCCCCGGGAAGAGATCAATACCCGTCGTCGCCACCCCAGATGTTATCACGCTCGTGAACGCCACTCTGAATACCAAGTCTAGGAGGAGAGAACGCTAAACGAACTTTAGGACTGATGCGAAGGGATTGCACCCTGAGGAGATGCTCCTCCATCCATCGGTGTACTGAATCTTCCAGGTTTTGCGCGCCTCCAGTGGATGGTCATGCGTGATTTAGCCGTCTTCGGAAGACACGCCCTGGCCGGGAGGTGACTCGTTCGAGATACCCAACGGTCCGACCGTCCCATTCTCTTTGTCCACCGTTCAAGATCTCAGCCGTAGCCTGCGACACTGTGCACTTTATTTTATTTGGGCGAGCCTCTTAAGTAATGGCATCGTTGAACTTAGACGAGCGGTGTAGGCTGCCCACGCAGTATTGGTAAGTAGCCCCGCATATGAGCTTTCGGCCAGAGCATTATGGGATTAGGAACTCCTGTTCTCCATATTGTCGATTGGAAAAGGGGTCCGCCATATGGCAGGCCGCGGTGAAATGTGAAAACTCGGTCGTCACTCAGGCTAGTGCTTACTGGATATACTTCTTGGTGCCAGCCAACCACCATTCGAGATGCACTGATACGATGAACACCCATATCTTTGTTCCCATAACCGTCTCGATAGGTTATGGGTCTTGTCAGCGGAATTTAGTGTGTCTTTAGGCGCCCGTATGAGTAATTGTTCTCTCGTCATCTTATGAGTAACCGTTTTCTCGTCATCCTCGAATTACTGCTTACTGGTTGGCTGATACTTTTTCCGTCACGTGGATGCGCCTCTTCCGCACCTCCGCGCTTCCGCTAGCCTGCTTCCGCTTACTGTCCCGGGCCCGTTTTTTT
>WSTX01007982.1:18053-29936 GCA_019633405.1 Tulasnella sp. 408
GAGCCCTTCAGGTGCCCCACGAAACCTCTTGTTGACAACCCTTCGACTCGCGAGCAACTGTTTCGCTCACACCACCCTCGCTCGACACGTCCTTACACCGTCCCCAACTGCAATCTCAGCTACACCTCCTCGCTCTTTATTGACATCAATTTTGGTGCCTGCGTTACTTCACGATGACGTCTCGACGAGGACGGCCGCGGCCAGTTTGGCGTTCGATGTCGCCGCATACGTCCAGAAACCGCTGATGGAGCAGGCGAGGAACGGCAGCACAATGGGTGCAAATCAGATCATTGATGGTCAGTCAGATGGGGAGTGGGAAGTGGAGATGATCAGTGCTCTCGTTGAAGCTGTGGGGAAGGAGAACGCAAGCGAAGAAGTTGGTGAGTGCAAGGACCCTCGCACGTCTTGACTGCTGATCCTCATACTGACAATGGGAACAGTGCACCGCCTTACTGCGTCATTGGCGTTCATCGTTCACCTCTCTCCGTACTTCAACGATTCCTTGGGACCACTCTTGGAAGTTCTATCCGCAAAGGATGTGTTGCACAAGAAACTTGAAGCGGGGGGATGCGGCGAGAAAGGAGTGATGAAGGATGACATCAGAAGGCTCATCAGAGAGACTGAATCACTGTGTTCTTCGGCGGCATGATATCCCTTCCGTTTAGAATAATTGATTGAGCTAAGCGCGACATCTCGCAAGCTGTAGAGCATGCATATATGAGAAATTGACAGTAAATGCTAGGAGCTCCCCACTAAAGATTTCAATGATACTCTACAGTGTATAATCTAATACCTTCATGTATGTTCCGTTCTACTCTATCGGTGGTTCGCGTAGTGTCTAGTGCTTGAGAAGAGACCGGCCGCTCATGTCTAGAGGTGAAATGTCAGCTCGTCTCATGCAAGAAGTTCCCTTAATTGGGCTTACCATCAGGCTTAGGAAGACCCTAGAAACGAAAGTCGGACGGGTTAGCGGGATTAGATGGAAGAATGCAATGACACGAGGCTTACCATGAGTTCAAGAATTGTTGGTGCGACATCGCCGAGCGAGGGTACCTCCTCCCCTTCCTCAGCGCCAGCCAACGGCCCAGAAGAGAAGGAGTACTCCTTCGGGTCGCCGGTCATGATGAAGGGAACGGGGTTTGTGGTATGGGCGGTGTGGGGAGCTCCGGTGTCGGGGTTGATCATTTGTTCGGCCTGACAATAGGCAAGGTAATCAGTAGACGGTCCAGGTGGACAAAAAACCTTCTGCCAAGGAACTGACATTTCCGTGATCAGCAGTAACAAGAAGGATGTACCCAGCCTCCTGGCATGCATCATAGACGGTCTTGACAGCCTTGTCTGTCGCTCCAATAGCCTGGACAGCAGCATCGTAGACGCCAGTGTGACCAACCTGAAGAGCAGCGAGAAATAATTATTATCGTTCAAAGATTACTTTATCCTCCATATGCTTACCATGTCAGGAGGGGCAAAGTTGCACATGACAAACTCGTACTCCTTGGTTTTGACAACCTCGGCAACCTTGTCTGCGACTTGTTGAACACTCATTTCCGGTTGCTTGTCGTAGGTTGGAACTTTAGGTGATGGAATCATGTGGCGGTCTTCTCCGGGATACTGCTTCTCGATACCACCGTTGAAGAAGAATGTGACGTGTGCGTACTTCTCGGTCTCTGCGGAAGAGAGAGAATCGCGGTCATTAGTTTTGGGGAGAGCGGTAACGATACATCTTCGCTGCCTAAAACCTACCAGCGATGTGGCACTGCTTGATGTCGTGCTTGGAGAGCCATTCGGCCAAGACGTTAGTCATCGCCTGGGGAGGGAAAGCGACGGAGAAGGGGAAATCGCCCTTATAAAGAGACATGGTGGTAATATCCTAGGTTTGGGATGAGGCTTGTTTAGCGAGGGCCGGAAAGCAGATTGTAGAGACGTACGATATCCTTTGGAACAGTGACCTCCATTGGCTTATCGGGAAGACCGAACACAGAAACAATCTCTCGCATGCGATCGGATCGGTAGTTGAAGAAGAAGAGAGTATCGCCGTCTATAAGGTGAATGTTAGAACCACTCGAACACGGAAGCTTATTCAGACCCCCTCACCTCCAATACGACCCTTCTCGCCCACAATGATAGGTTTGAGGAATTCGTCCGTGACATCCTTCTTGTAGCTCTCCTCAATGGCCTCGACAGCCTTCTCTTGGTTCTCAACCTTCTCACCCTGACCTTGGACGAGACCCTCGACGGCAATCTTGACTCTCTCCCATCGCTTATCACGGTCCATGGCGTAGTATCGACCGACGACAGTGGCAATCTCGCCATAATTTCCATTGTCCTTGATGAACTGGATCAGGTCGCGAGCGTACTTGGCGGAGGATCGGGGTGCAGTGTCACGCCCGTCGCCGAAGAAGTGGATGTACACCTCCGGGACACCCTGCTCCTTGGCGGTCTCAAGAAGGGCGTAGAGATGGGTGATGTGAGAGTGAACCCCTCCGTCGGAGATCTATCATGCATTAGTTCCGTTGGTCAGTGAAAAAGTTCACAAAGAGTAAAGGGACCCCGCGGAGAAGCGCTGGGGATGTGAACTTACCAGCCCCAAAAAGTGCAGCCTGCCGTTCCCACTCTTGGCTCTCTCACATGCCTTCAAGGTGGCATCGTTCTTGTGGAAATTCCTCTTTTTGATGCTCACATCGATTTTCACAATGTCTTGCCAGACGACGCGGCCTGCGCCGATGTTGAGATGGCCAACCTCAGAGTTGCCCATCAGACCGTCAGACAGACCCACAGCGAGACCGTGAGCAGCGAGGGAGGTATGCGAGTGGGTCTGGCCAATGTTGTCCATGTGCTCCGTTGAGCCATGGAAGATGGCGTTGCCCTTCTCGACTGAAGAAATGCCCCAACCATCGTGAACGCTGTCCGAGGCCAGGTTCCGTCAACCGCCGAAAGCTAGCATCATTTCGTCGTCTCACTCACATCAAGCAGATTTTGTTCTTGACTTGGACCATAGTGAATGCGAAGAGGGAGAGTAAGGAAGAGACAGAGAGTGGGTTGGAGTGTGGGTGAGATTGAAATCCACCTAGTAGGAATTATTCGGTCATCGGGAGCCCAGGGCGAAATGAGTTGGAATAGGGGCTCATGGCCACAATAAACACAATATTACCGCATGACACTCGTCATGCTGCACTTCTGTAACCAACTAGATATTGAGACAAATCTCGAAAAAGAATACAGGGGGTTATTTAAAACAAAATGACCAAGAAAGAGTCTGTTGCGTTTCTGACTGAGCTACACCAGGCAGGAAGTCGACTGGGACTGAGGATACAGAGAGAAGCCACGACAATAATAAACGGAGTCGGGAAAGATTGAGATATATATGCACTTCATTATTGCTGTTCTTCTTGAGCCTTCTTGCCTTTGGGACCGGTGAGTGATTTGTGGATAAAGGGCAGCACCCCTCCGCCCGCAATGGTAGCCTTCACTAGGGTATCAAGCTCCTCATCACCGCGGATTGCGAGTTGAAGATGCCGAGGGGTGATACGCTTAACTTTTAGATCCTTGGATGCATTGCCTGGATGGCATGGATAGGAAGCAAGCAGCGTCAGGTTATGGGAATGCGGGGGAGTGCAGTAGTGGAATTCCAACGTTAGCTAAAATCCAATATAAGGGCCTGGCTATTACGAACCTGCAAGTTCAAGTACTTCGGCAGTGAGGTATTCCAGGATGGCAGCGGTGTATACAGCGGCCTTTGCGCCGATCCGTACATTGAACTGCGTACGTTGTTTGAGGAATCGGTGCACACGGCCAACCGGGAACTGAGATGTGTCCAGATCAGTAAGGCGGCCGAGAGAGTCCTTTGAATACTACCTGAAGGCCGGCCTTCTGGGATCGAGTCTGCACAGTCTTCACATCTACGGTCTTGCCCTTTCCGCCCGCACTACTTCTCCTGCCACCAGCCATTGCGGTGAACGTTGATGATTATGGCTAAATGGGAATACTCCAAGTTTCGTCGGATTTGTAAAAAATCTTCAGCCTTTAACGGCGATGATCGGGAGCCGAGGTCGCAGGAGCAAAGACGAGGAGGAAAGGATCACGGGGGAGAGATGGAGGCAGTTCAGCATTGAATTCTCCGTAGGGCGCAGAGATTGCGGCGACTCCCACGGCGATCCCTATGGCTGAAAAATCAAACGGCACCCAACTCTGCCATCCAAAGTACCCACATGCCGCCCAAGACACTCAGCAATGGCACGTTGGCACTCAAGTTCATGCAAAAGGCCGCTTTGAAGGCTCAAAATGGCAATGCTCCGGTTGTCGAACTGCATCAAGCAAAGGTCGTCGATGAAGCCGAATGGGATGTCGGGAAGGAGGTTCGGCAGGCCTGGGGTCTTGCACCTAGTGGTGATAAAAGGTATGAGCTTTCGATGGGGAAAAGGATGGCGAGGGAACGACTCTAATGGATACTTCAAACTCATCTAGCACAGGCCGATCTAGCTCGTCGTCAACCGGTATTATTTACGAGACGTCGTACCTGCCATTTCTGTACGGCCAAGCCGAAGATGATGCATCAAATGATGACGAAGAGGCTGAGGTGTCTCAGAGCCTGCTGGCCACAACATCTCGACCGGGTCGTTGGAGTAACCTCAAGGTAGAAGAACCAAAGGCAAAGGTCGGTCCCGAACCCCACTTTCACGAGGTTATGCCTACTGTGATACTCCTTTCGACTTCTAGACCGAGCCTCGAGCTAATGGTGAAGACTCAGGAGACAAACCAAACGAAGACTTGGAACGCTCTCCGTCTACCCGGAATTCTCCTTCCTCTTCTGCAGAGCCACAACCCTCATCGTCTAAACAGAAAGGCAAACGGAAGCTCGAGGACGAGGAAGACCTTAAACCCCCTTTGTTATCTAGTTCTTCCCCCGATCTTCCCTCTCAAGTGCATACTACCGGATTCCTCCGCCCCGCAGGTGTTGACGCACCCCCTACTACGACCCCGAAAGTCCATGATGCAACAGCGGCGCCAAAAAGAAAGAAAAAGAAGAGGCAGGAATCCGGTGTATAGACATATCATAGCACTTATTATAAGTATTCCGAATCAGCAGCGCGGTATACGCTCAACTCTGGTTGGCTATGACGCCCAGAAGCTATCGTCCATCCCCACCACCCGATGAATAGCCCGATCCGATCGGCATCGCTTTTAGCTCAAATCCAATCGCTTATTGGGGATCTTGTTGCTTTCCAGAATCTGGAAGGTTTTTTCCGGACGTGTCACATTCCACATTTCCTAAAGGGGGTTTCGGTCCTCGTCCCTCCAATCACTATGATTCCCCGAACGAACAAAAGCAGCAATCGGAGCCACCCGCTCCTTCCATACAGCGTTTTCCATAGACCGAACTAGCCAAGGGCTGCACCTAGAGAGCAGGCAAAATGTCGCTTTGATTACATTAGTAGCCGTCGAGGAGAAAGGGAAGACCCGCGCTTAGCCGGTGCCATTGAACCACAGCCCCTTCTTTGACAGGCTCACCACCTCGTTGCCACACGTCCTGCAAGGACACGCGTCGAAACCCTACGCTGATTGATGGAAGAGATTTGTCCCCCGATTGATCTCGATTTTGGAACCACCACGTACTCGTACAGCCGATTCCACCCCTGATGAACGATCTAGCAACGGCCCACTTTGTAGCAGGAATTTTCTCTATCTATTTGCCCGGCTTGAGAGATAACTTTGACATTATAGCCCGGGACAAATGGTGCTTGACACGTTCGAGATATAAGTTCACCGGACAGCCGACAATCCAGCGTAGAACCCACTGGTACTCACCTCGCCGCGAACCATTCTATCCCATCCCACCTCACTCTTCCATCAATACCACCATGTCTCGCTCCATGAAACCTCTTGGTGGCTCTACTGCTCGGGAGGGTGTCGTCCATCGACTCAAGTCTCCGCTCCCGAACGCGCCGCGGGGCGCTTCGCCCTACATGTCTGCGGTTTCGGACCACTTCGAGTTTGACCCCCCCTATCAACTTGTCCCACTTACACAGCCCAAATCGTTTTTGATTCTCACTCCGCCATCAGTCTACTCTGCGACAAAAGAGTACGAACACGATGGCGGAACCGGATGCCACCGGAAAGTAGCGTACACAAACTCCTTCCATTCTTCAGCCAGCGCACCAGGTGCTCTTCAAGGTCGTCCACACCACTGCCTACCATCCTACGAGCTCCCTCAGCATCCCTATTGTGTGAGTCGAGCCTTTCGTCGAGCCTATGCGCCCGAGTCCTAAGCACATCGTTCGGGCATTTCAGGGCGGTGCCTCCGACGGCCCTCGAACACATTCTCCAGCAGACTCCACCGCTTCCTGTACCCCGGAGTTCATCACCATTGCGTCGGATAGACTGAAAGCCGTTCGCAAGTGGGCCGAAGAGGAAGTATGGACCGACAGAATCGTGGTCTCGCGAAACCCCAATTTCAAAATGCTTACAGTGAACTGCCAGACCATCTCCCTCAGTCCTTCGATGATTAGCTCCCCCTCTCAGAGTGACAGCGCCTTCTGCGAGTGGTTGGCGGACGCTGTTTGGCATGAACTACGTGGAGGATACGTGCTCAAGAACGGGGAGAGGATCACGGAAGCGCAGCTTCCCGCGTCAGTACCACTGCTCTCAGTCTCCATTCAAACCTTCACCTGACGAGGCTTGCATCAATAGGTCATACTATCGGAAGGACGAAGACCTTTCGCGCTGCTATGCGCGCCTCAAGCACTTCGCATCGACTTGGCTACCCTACCATCTCCCCAAAAAGTACCGAGACTATAGCCTAGCCCACATATTCGACCTCCGTACGCTACCACTGGGTGCTGCAGTATGGTCCTATGAAGAGCGCATTGGACCTTGCCGACCTTACATGCCCCGCACCGTCAAGGCCATCCGCGAGCTAATCTACGGTCGAGGCGAAGCGTACGCGGATTTCGACCACTACGCAGACGTTTCGGCATTGAGGTTGATCGCATACTTGGTGGCGATTCATTTCACCAATCAACAGAACAACTACGAACGTGTCGGGATAGAGGAAGTCTTTGGGTGCGGTCTGCTGTACGTATCGTGTTATCCTTTGTTCTGCAAGCTCTATATTGACGACATTTATTGGATAGGCAACAAGTGCTAGGCATATCCGTCAGAAAGATTGCAGCTGGTGCTCAAATTCTTTGTTGGGCCATGCCCGACCAACCTGAAAAAGGGATCGAGTACACTTCGCCTTGGGAGCGTTGTTCCGATGCTCCAATCGTTCCACCATCTCTTCGCCAGACAGCGTAAGGTTAAGAGTAAATGAAATTCCGTAGGCTGGACCACGAACGAGAACAGAGAGATTAAATTATGCCATGCATCGAGTACAACGTGTGTGTATCGTATAGGTTACGATTATGTATTTGTTTGGGACAGTAGTATTGAGCATCGCCACCGCACTTTAAACTTTGTTTCTGATCACCCTTAGGACAATGGGAACAACACCTCTCATGGGGAGGCGGTGGTCAACGAACAATATTCTCCATAGACAAGCCCGCCGTCATTCCTCCCGTAGGCATGTCAAAGTCCTGATTGCTTTGTGATGTTGAAAGTCGCCTCGACCACCTTGCTATGGGTGACAACCGCTAAGTCTGAGAAAACGATGAGTATAGCAATAACGGGGATCCAGAAAGCCGCAGACAGCGTATATGGATCGTCGATTGATAGAGTCTTATCCCGTACACCCCTCACTCTCTTTTCCGTGTGACCATCCGTCTCTCCCTCGTCTTTCATCCAAAGCTCATCTTGTTCTTAAACCCGTCTTCGAACCGGTAGGTTGGATACAGCTCGTCGGTCCGAGTCTTGTTATGGCGCAAGTCGGCAGTAAGTAGCCGGTACGAATGTCGTAGGGTTTCAGTGATGAGTGGCTCGTGGCTATCAAAGATCCCGGCGAAAGTGATTTGGAAGGTATGGGAAGCACGAACGCGAGGGCTGACGAAGAACGCGGTCGGGAGTGGAATGCCGCCCCGCGTGAGCTCTTGTTTCCACAGAGAGTATACCCGTTCGGCCTGAGCGAAATCCTTGTCGGTGACCTGAGCATCAGGAGCCCAGGTTATAGTGCCGATTCCGTTCGTGCGTCCCCATTTCCTATCCGTGAAGGGGCTTCGGTGTATACAAGGGAGTCGCTACGCTGCGCTCTGGTATCGACCGGAGTTATATACACACCTGTCCCATTCCTGAGTGCGCAAGGTGATCACATGTCAATTAAATAGGGCTCGAACGAGAAGACCATTCGACCTTACGTCCTCTCCATAATAATCCATGCCGACATTATCTCATGAGGATATCTCGGATCGATTGAGCAGCTTCAAGGACTACCAATACTCACAGGATCCATCTTATCCGGATCTGTATTTGTTTTGTCTTGCTTGAGGAAACCGGGGACGACCTATGGCAACCGAACGTTAGCTCGGGAGCATCATCTGAATGCCGAACACGAAGGACGTGCAATATATGTTATCTTATAGTCTTCTCCGGCTGTACTACAGCTTAGATGACCGCGCAGGCGCTGAGAGGAACTCTTCTCCCTATGTCTGAATAAGGATATGGCAGAGAGGACGATTGAAAGGACCTAAGTGCCTGCAATGATAGTAGCACGCCCAAGGCGAAGTTAACACCGGCGTCTGGGGAATCACATACGCATCAAGATTGCATAACATACGATAGCAACAACCTCGCATAGACGTAGATAAATCTGTAAAATTGAGCTTTTTTTGCTTCTCTTGGACTACGTTTTGCTGTTGGACAGGCTGTGGCAGACTGGCTTCACCCAACTCATATGTCTCACGAAGGATACGTGAGTTAGACTCATGGGCTTTTTGTCTTGGTTCATATCAGGTTGGTGGGGAGAAGATGGGCGTTCACTTGGCTCCAAGAACCTGAGGAGCGGGCGTGAATAAGGATGTTGAGAGCAAAACGCAAACGGAAGCTCGAGGATGAGGAAGGTCTTGAACCGCCTTTGTTATCTGGTTCCTCCCCTGATCTTCCCTCTCAAGGACATACTACCGGATATCCGCCCCGCAGGTGTTGACGCACCCCCAGCTACGGCCCCGAAAGTCCATGATTCAACAACGGCGCCAAGAAGAACGAAAAGAAGAGGCAGGAATCCGGTGTATAG
The DNA here is from genome assembly GCA_019633405.1 of Tulasnella sp. 408. Classification (NCBI taxonomy): domain Eukaryota; kingdom Fungi; phylum Basidiomycota; class Agaricomycetes; order Cantharellales; family Tulasnellaceae; genus Tulasnella; species Tulasnella sp. 408. Next base: position 27,214 of record WSTX01007982.1, read on the forward strand.
ACATATCATAGCACTCATTATAAGTATTCCGAACCAGCAGCGCGGTGTACGCTCAACTCTGTTGGCTCTGATGCCCAAAAGTTATCGTTTACCCTCACCACCCGATGAGTTGCACGATCCGATCGGCATCGCTTTTACGTCATATCCGATCGCTTAATGAGGGTCTTGTTGCTTTCCAGAATTAGGGAGATGTTTTACGGAGGTGTCACATTCCACATTTACTAATGGGGTTTCGGTCCTCGTTCCCCCAATCACTATGATTCCCTGAACCAACAATAAAAGCGGCAATCGGAGCCACCCGTTCTCTTCCATACAGCGTTTTCCATAGACTGCACCACCCAAGGGCTGCAGCTAGAAAAGCAGATAAATCTCGCTTTGATTACATTAGTAGCCGTCAAGGAGAAAGGGAAGACCCACGCTTAGCCGGTGCCATTGAACTACAGCTCTTTCTTTGAAAGGCTCACTACCTCGTTGCCACGCGCTCCGCAAGGACACGCGTCGAAACCCTGCTCTGATTAACGCACTGTGAGCCCTGCCACTGCGGATGAGCGCCGGGCTACCTAGCAGCACGCTCCGGTTGCATGTGCATTCTCGATTGGGTAATGCTCAGATTCCGAGGGTAAGGGTCCAAAAGGGTCCCTGCGGATACCCGCACATTTTGACTACATAGCGTATTGAGGGAAATGAGCGCAAAAACCAGCCAGTAAGTATCCGGGAACAGGGAGATGGCAACGCTCACCTCAACACGGTTGGACGTGGAGCTGGCCCTGAGGACTCCCGTTGGCAGCCAGTATCCTGCACATATTGACCCGAAAAGCAGGGAACATACAAATTAAGACAGGTCTTGTGGTGTGTCGGGTCATCTTCAAGGCAGGAATATTGGTTACCATCCCCATCCGTTCGAATGTGGACTGGCTGTCGAGTATCTGCAGAGACGTTCGCGAGTGGGATTCACAAGGCAAGAAGACTGAAAGAATGCGCGGGTTAGTAGATATCGAGAGAAAAGCAAAGAAAATATTAGACAAGAAGGGCAGGCTCATGCGGCATGAAACCATCTGCGCTGAGGAGTTTGGATGATGAAAATGCCCAGGTTGAAACCTCGAACACGCGTTGTTGTTCCATCGGTAATTGTTTGTTGAGCGCCGTTTGGACTTGGAGGATGCCAAGTCAGCCGCGCGGCCAGGGTGGCAAAGGCGGACTCACGTCACCCCGAGGTTCGCAGAATCCACAGACACGGGTGACTACAGAAATCCCCTAGCTGGAAACAAAACCATCGGAAACCCGTAGCTCAGTCCCTGCCGGGGGGCTCACAGTGTATATGGGAGAGATTTGTCCCCCGATTGATCTCGATTTTGGAACCACCACGCACTGGTACAGCCAGTTCCGCCCCTGATCAACGATCAAGCAACGGCCGACTTGGTAGCAGCTATATTCCTCGCCTATTCTTCCAGCCTGAGAGATGACTTTGACATTGTAGCCCGTGACTAATAGTGCTTGGCACGTTCGAGATATAAGTTCACCGGACAGCCGACAATCCAGTAGGGAACCCACTGGTACTCACCTCGCCGCGAACCATCCCATCCCACCTCACTCTTCCATCGATACCACCATGTCTCGCTCCATGACATCTCTTGGTGGCTCTATTGCTTGGGAGGGTGTCGTCCATCGACTCGAGTCTCCGCTTCCGAAAGCGCTGCGGGGCGCTTCGCCCTACACGTCTGCGGTTTCGGACCACTTTGAGTTTGACTCCCCGTATCAACTTGTCCCACTTACACAGCCCAAGTCATTTTTTACTCTTACTCCACCATCGGTCTACTCCGCAACGAGTGAGTATGAGCGCGATGGCGGAGCCGAAAGCCAGCCGCAAGTGGTGTACACAGACTGCTTCCATACTTCAACCAGCGCACCAGGTGCGCTTCAAGGTCGAGCACAGGACTACCTACCATCCTACGAAATCCCTTCGCACTTTTGTTATGTGAGTAGAGCCTTTCGAGCCTTTCTAGCTTAAGGGCCTTGGAGCTAAGCACGTTGTGCGGACATTTTCAGGGCGGTGCCTCCGACGGCCCTCGAACACATTCTCTAGTAGACCCCACCGCTTCCTGTACCCCACCGTCCATCCCGATTGCGTTGGATAGGCTGAAAGCCGCTCGGAAGTGGGCCGAAGAGGAAGTATGGGCTGACAGAATCGCGGTCTCGCGAAACGCCAATTTCAAGATGCTTGCGGTAAACCGCCAGACCATCTCCCTCAGCCCCCCGATGATTAGCTCCCCCTCTCAGAGTGACAGCGCCTTCTGCGAGTGGCTGGCGGATGCTGTCTGGAACGAGCTTCGCGGAGGGTACGTGCTCAAGAATTGTGGGAGGATCACGGAAGCGCAGCTTCCCCCGTAAGCACTACTCCCTACAGTCTCCATTAAAATCTTTCACCTCACGAGCTTTGGGTTAAAAGGTCATACCAACGGAAGGACGAAGACCTTTCACGCTGCTACGCCCGCCTCAAGCACTTCGCGTCGACCTGGTTACCCTACCATCTCCCCAAAAAGTACCGAGACTACAGCCTCGCCCATATATTCGACCTCCGTACGCTACCACTGGGTGTTGCGATATGGTCCTACGAGGAGCGCATTGGGCCTTGCCGGCCTTATATGCCCCGCAATGTCAAGGCTATCCGCGAGCTAATCTACGGTCGGGGCGAAGCGTACGCGGATTTCGACCACTACGCAGAC
>WSTX01007983.1:0-29764 GCA_019633405.1 Tulasnella sp. 408
ATCGCGTTCAGTAATGCCACTCGGTCATCCGATATGCAAATCACCCGCTGGAGAGCAATGGCCTGCAGTAACTCGAGGTTTTCCTCAGGTCTACCGCTGTATAATATATGTAATCCCGCTGCGGTCAATAGTCGAACCTGGTCGATAATTACAAACACTTTGTCCTTGGCTCGCTTCAACGGCCTGCCGTAATTGAAGGCATACCTTAAACGGGACCAAGCCGACGAAATGGAGTTCTTGATCCAAGATAGGAAATGGGTGATTCTTTGTAGCAAGTGTGACAGCGGACTCTGGAAAGGGCAAAATTTGTCCCAGATCGTGCAGAGAGCGCTTCCGACGAAAAACGCAAGCCCTACGTACAGCGGTATCCCGACAATGAGGGAGATGGTCGGGCTTAGGTAACGAAGGTATAGGATGAGGGATGCGCAGAAAATGATCAGACCTATTTGAAGAAGAGACGGGAGGACGTCGTCTAAGATAGGCTCGAGCTTCCATCGTTCGGCTCCTAAGAACCGCTTCAGCTGTTCCCACCGTTGGCGGTCCGGACCGCCACCACCACGCTTGCGGTAGTAGACGAGCCACTGCCGGCCAAGAACGGCCAGGAATGATGAGATAATTGCAAATGCCAAGCTCAAAGAGAAGAGCGCGTTAATCGTGAAGATGTCTCGCGACGGAGAAAATGCTGCTGAGGGAAGGACGGAATCCGTTGGTACAGTGTCATTCCTCCCTGCGACTAACTGCATCAAAATTGCATTGTTCTGGGCGAGGAGTGCGTTCGTGTCGTCGGCGGGGTCAGCGGATAGGAGGGGAATAGTGAGAGCTAAGAAGGCGGTATTGACACCGGCAAAAAGACCTGCCTGCACGGCAAAGGGTAAGCTGAACGGTGGAGCTCGATGCCAGTAGGAAGCGTGAACTCACGAAGATAAGCATTCCGTCCAGCTGCTCTTTCAGTCCGCTGGTCATATCATCATCTATTTCCTGGGCTAAAGCGTCGTAGTGGCGGTAGAATTTGCCACCGTCTTGGCCGAACTCGGGCGGTGGGTCCGGTATTTCGAACACAGGGGGGTTAAGTGGGTTTTGTGGGACAGCGTTCATTTGATGTTGTATTCGAATTGCTAGGATGGTTTGGGGAAGGGGATGGTCTTGTTCGTAGTTCGGGTTGCGGTTTGAAAGACGTCGTGGCGCATAGCCATCCGGTAATTGCACAGCCACACAAAACCGGCAGCACGAACGCTTATATATGTTCCTCCAGGAGTTCCCCCGAATACAATGCTTCCAATCGGAAGTGGGAGCGCTTTTCTTATAGGAAGGGAATACCGCTTCGCTTAACAACGTTCTCATTGAGCCGGAAGGAGAAGTCAGACGCTGAGGCTCGGAGACCCATCCTGCTAGCTCTGGAAATCGAGCAACTCCATTTACTACACTTACACCCCATAAGCTCAATATGAAACTCGAGGAGACCTTCTGTATCAAGGTCCCGGAGCCGACCAAAGGGTAGATTCTACCTTGTAATTCTGAGAGCAAATGGAACGTACCCAACTCGTGAAAAATCAGGAATACCGCGACAGCCCACGAAAGGAACATTCATCTACGAGCGGCTATTGGAGGAACTCAACTTACTCACCTACTGTGACTTATTCAATGCACCCTAGCCAAAACAATCTAAGTAGTTTACGCCCTGCATGAGATTTACTCTAATTCCCGAGAATACACAGCTATTAGTAGCGTACAACACATTGGCCCCGTATCTTCACCCTACACCAATCCGTGACAGCTCAAGCCTGACCATCCGGTCATGGCTCAGCAGCAAGGAGATAAGCGAGATGGTGGTCGGCCCAAAGAAGTTGGTATGCCCTGGGGAGTGAAGAGAGGTGCCTTAATTGTCCCACATATCCTCTTGCACCAAAGCTTTTGGCAGCGACGCCCGTCACGACTTGAACATCATCTGCCTCAGAAAAGATGAGTAGATGACCCAGGTTGTGCAAGAAAATGAAACACCGCTGCAGTATGTAGTAGTTTCCCCCTTTCGACTTTCTTGACGTCTGCTCATGCGAGTACGCTTCTCACCATGTAAACCTGTCTTGACCGCTTTTACACCCTGGAGTATATACCCTGCCTAATTGGTTGTGATAGATTTAGAGTTTTCCAGTGTGGAACATAGGAGCTGGCCATGGGAGTTATGGGTGGGCGCACGGTGGCTTGCCCAGCGGTGTGAGATGGAAGATACACAGAAAAAAGCGTCACTCCTCTGGAGGCGAATTGTTCCGAGAAGTTGCTCGCAACATAGTTGCAAGGAGGGTGTGGGAAAACCCTTGAAGGAGGGAACCGGGAGCTTGGCGCCGAAACAATACAAAGAGAAAACACGAAAAGACACCCAATTGAGTCCTCTTATTGAATGGCCGTCACACAAGAAGAAACCAGAGCGCTTCGAGCACGTACGTGGTATATCAACAATCCAACTCAACATCTATGACGACGCAAGCAATGACTCAGTGGCCCCTTTTCTCATCCCCGCGGGCACGGGTTGTACGGGTCGTGCCTATTCTTGGCTTTATGCCATCCGGCGCGGCCGACAAAAGCCAAGTATAGGAATGTCATAAGAACGCCAAGATACTGTCTCGAACCCCTTTGAACTATCAACTCGGCCGCGTGGCTTTAGCCTCACACGCTCGATCTGCTGCGGGCGATGACCTGAGCCGAAACGGCAAAACAGAGGTGTCCACCAGCGACGGCGATCCCTTTGTCCCTGAAACACGTTCTCTTCAAATCTACGTAACAAATCTCCCATCTGAAATTTTAATGTATCATGACGAATGAAAATGAAGGAAAATTCAATGCGCGTGGTGTCCCCATCGGGACGCTTTGTACCGCTGTCCCGCCGGCCAACACCCTCAATTGGGTGCGAGAAGAACGTGTGCGCACTCGGAGGTCTGTGTAATGCTGATACGAGGCGCTGTTCTCAAAAATCGAGCGGTTTGAATTACTTTAGTCGAACCGAATGACCCCCAATGACAAATTGGAGACCCTCGGTTTCCTAGATAAGTCCAAAGGGTAGATATCACGGTGCAGTCCTGAGCGAAATTAGAGCGGTCTCAGCACTTTGTAGATCTAAGGAATAAAATATCTCATCGAAGGAAATCCGCGGCCAAGGAACGCCATGATTGTAGAGAGTATGCACAGAAATATCCGATAGAACTGTCGGCAACGCCCAAAATCTCGAACGGGATACAAAGTGGCTCTCGAAAGCAGAAGGACTGTTCAGTTGGAAGCAATGTTATTCGGCGCATCTCTCTGATCACGAGCCTCACAGCGGGCGAGATCGTCCCATATTCTCTTTCTACACAAGGAAGGGTGCGAGTGAGAAGACATTGACCAGAAGGGCAGCTAAGGCAGCCACTCACGGGAGTCTAAATTCAGTTTCTATCGACGCCGGTTCCTCCTGCCAGTGGCACCAGCATTGGTCCGGGTCCCGGAATCGTCGAGAATTATTCTATAGAAAATATTAATTTAACAGATGAGGTTTCAATTGGAGGCACGAATGAAAGAGGCATCCCACCTGCTTCTGCTTGGAGACTTCAGAGACGGCGGCCACAAGTCCGTCAAACGCGGAGAAAACTGCACGGCCCTGTTTTGGAAAATCCATCCCAGCAAGGAGCCCACTCGAGACTTCAAAAACCAGAGGGAGAACAAGCTGTAACACCTCGATATCATCAAAAAGTCCAACTTTGGTTCGATCCAAATTTCCGACATGGGACAGATAGAAGTTGCAAACATCAACAAAGCCCCTGTCGAAACTAGCGGATAGGCAACTGTCATGAACGCTGGTATAAACATTTGACGTAGAACGACGCACCCTACTTCGTACCACTGGACAACGAACTCCCGTTTCCAGAATTTTATCACGTCAATCCGTAGTCTCCTCCCTACCTTTCTGGCCTCTTCGGGGCATTGGGGGCTTCGGAGGACTCTCTCACAGATTCCCAGAAGCTCGAAATCGTGCTTCATACTCGAAACCGAGTTAGTCCGCTTGTCAGTCACTGAATGCTCTACACATTGTAGCATGTTGGTCAATAGGAGGTCACAGTCCGAAAGGTCCCTAGACTCGGGTCCGAGTAGGGTCTGAAATGCTTTATTTAAGATCTCCAGAAATTCCTGCGTCTCTCTAAAGCAATGAAAGGCGGATGGTCAGATAAAAGTTGACACTCACTTGTCACTGGCGATCAAGGCACTGACCCTCTGTATGCTTTTGCAAGAGCTTCAACATCGACACTCCACCACACGTCATTCCCAGGTCCAGGGCACTGTAGAACGGTCCACGAGAAAATAGACAGAAATCGATGATTTGAGCACTTGGCGATAGCGTTAGAATATGAAGTCAGGTGGTTTCGGGTATCCTCTACTACTGGGGTATGCCCGAGATAAGAGTTGCCAATGAGGTGGATGAAGTACAAGGCCAAAGTAGCTCCAGTCAAGTCGGAAGAAGAGTTCAGCACGAGTCCACTTGGAATGAAATTTGTTTCCATGTGGACGCTGTAGATGTCTCGTTGAAGCGCATCGAGAATCGAGCTAGGATCGTCAAGAGTGAGTGCGATATGCGCTACAACACTGCAGTACAGCCGCCTTGCAGATTCCGCCATGTCCCAAGGATTAACGCCGGGATTTCGTAGCTGCAGCTCGTCCTTGTAACAATTGCGAAATAGTTCATAGAACCGATGGCGGAGAGCGGGCTCATTCCACAATCTCTCCATTGCGGCGGTACTTCTGATTGAGAAGATATTTGCGATCGCGTTCAGTAATACCGCTCGGTCATCAGATATGCAAATTACCCGCTGGAGAGCGATGGCCTGCAGTGACTCGACACTTTCCTCGGGTCTACCGCTGTATAGCATGCGAGATCCTGCTGCGGTTAATAGCCGAACCTGGCCGATAATTACAAACACTCTGTCTTTGACTCGCTCTAACGGCCTATCGGAGTAGAAGGCATACCTTAAACGGGACCAAGCCGGCGAAAAGGAGTTCTTGATCCAAGATAGGAAATGGGTGATTCTTTGTAGCAGGTGTGACAGCGGACTCTGGAAAGGGCAAAATTTGTCCCAAATGGTGCAGAGAGCGCTTGTGACGAAAAACGCAAGCCCTACGTACAGCGGTATCCCGACAATGAGGGAGATGGTCGGGCTTAGGTGACGAAGGTAGAGGATGAGGGATGCGCAGAAAATGATCAAACCTATTTGAAGAAGAGACGGAAGGACGTCGTCCAAGATAGGTTCGAGCTTCCATCGTTCGGCTCCCAAGAACCGCTTGAGCTGTTCCCACCGTTGGTGGTCTGGACCGCCACCACCACGCTTACGGTAGTAGACAAGCCACTGCCGGCTGAGAACGGCTAGAAATGACGAGATAATTGCAAATGCCAAGCTCAAAGAGAAGAGCGCGTTAATCGTGAAGATGTCCCGCGACGGAGAAAATGCTGCTGAGGGAAGGATGGAATTCGTTGGTACAGTGTCGTTCCTCCCTGTGACCAACTGCGTTAGAATTGCATTGAGGAGTGCGTTCGTGTCGTCAGCGGGGTCAGCGGATAGGAGGGGAATGGTAAGAGCTAAGAAGGCGGTGTTGACACCTGCAAAAAGACCAGCCTGTATCGCGAAGGGTACGCTAAACGGAGGAGCTCGATGTGGGTAGTAACCGACAACTCACGAAGACAAGCATTCCGTCCAGCTGCTGTTTCAGCCCGTCAGTCATATCATCATCTATTTCCTTTGCTAAAGCGTCGTAGTGGTAGTAGAATTTGCCACCGTCTTGGCCGAACTCGGGCGGTGGGTCCGGTATTTCGAACACAGGAAGGTTAAGTGGGTTTTGTGGGACAGCGTTCATTTGATGCAGTATTCAGAATCGCTAGGATGATTTGGGGAAGGGGATGGTCTTGTTCGTAGTTCGGGTTGCGTTTTGAAAGGCGTGGTGGGCGCATGTAATTGCACAGCCACACAGAAGCCGGGCGGCACGAACGCGTATGTTCCCCCAGGAGTTCCCCTGAATGCAATGCTTCTAATCGGAAGTGGGAGCGCTTTTCTTATAGCAAGGGAATACCGCTCCGCTTCACAACGTTCTCATTGGGCCGGAAGGAGAAGTCAGCCGCTGAGGCTCGGAGACCCATCCCGATAACAACGCGCTAGCTCCCGAAATCGAGCAACTCCATTTACTACGCTTACACCCCATAACCCCAATATAAAACTAGAGGAGACCTTCTGTGTTATAAGGTCCCGGAGCCGACCAAAGGGTAGATTCTACCTTGTAATTCTGAGAGCAAACGGAGCGCTCGTATGTACCCAACTCTTGAAAGATCAGGAATACCGCGACAGCCCACGAAAGGAACATTCATCTACGAGCGGCTATTGGAGGAACCCAACCTACTCACGTGCTGTGACTTATTCAAGGCACCCTAGCCAAAATATTCCATCACAATCTAAGTAGTTTACGCCCGGCATGAGATTTACTCTAATGCCCGAGAATACACAGCTATTAGTAGCGTACAACACATTGGCCCCGTATCTTTACCCTACAGCGATTCGTGACAACTCAAGCCTGACCATCCTGTCATGGCTCAGCAGCAAGGAGAGAAGCGGGATGGTGGTCGGCCCCAAGAAGTTGTTATGCCCTGGGGAGTGAAGAGGCGCGGTGAGAGGTGCCTTAATTGTCCCACATATCGCCTTGCACCAAAGCTTTGGCAGCGACGCCCGTCACGACTTGAACATCATCTGCCTCAGAGAAGATGAGTAGATGACCCAGGTGGTGCAAGAAAATGAAACACCGCTGCAGTATGTAGTAGTTTCTCCCTTTCGACTTTCTTGACGTTTTGCTCATCCGAGTACGCTTCTCACTATGTAAAGCTATCTTGACCTCTTTTACTCGCTGGAATAAACAGTATATATATGCCCTGCCTAATTGGTTGCGATAGATTCAGAGTTTTTCCAATGTGGAAGATAGGGGCTGGGAGCTATGGGTGGGCGCGCGGTGGCTTGCACAGCGGTGTGGGATGGAAGATACACAGAAAAAATCGTCACCCCTCTGGAGGCGAGTTGTTCCGAGAAGTTACTTGCAAAAAAGTTGCAAGGAGGGTGTGGTGGAAGCCCTTGAAGGAGGGAACCGAGGGCTTGGCGCCGGAACAATACAAAAAGAAAACACGAAAAGCCACCCAATTGAGTCCTCTTACTGAATGGCCATCACAAAAGAAGAAACCAGAGCGCTTCGAGTACGTGGTACATCAACAATCCAACTCAACGACGCAAGCAATGACTCAGTGGCTCCTTTTCTCTTCCCCGCCGGCACGGGTTGTACCGGTCGTGTCTATTCTTGGCTTTATGCCATCCGGCGCGGCCGACAAAAGCCAAGTATAGGAATATCATAGGAATGCCCGAGACACGCTCTCGAACCCCTTTGCACTATTAAGTCGACTGTAGCTTCGGCTTGGTACGCTCGATCCGCTGCGGGCGCTGACCTCGGCCGAAACGGCAGAACAGAGTGTCCCCCAATAAGCGCGATCCCTTTGTCCCTGGAACATGTTCTCTCCAAATGTACGTAACATATCTCCCATTCGAGCCTATCCGCGCCGTTTTAAGGTATAATGACAATTGAAAGTGAAGGAAGTTCGACCAGAGTGAATGCGCGTGGTGTCCCCATCGGGGCGCCTTGCTGGCAGCCCTGAGCCAAGGTACCGCTGCCTCACTAACCAAACCCCTCAATTACGTGCGAGAGGGACGTATGCGTACTCTGAGGTCCGGGCGACGCTGATACGAAGTGCTATTCTCGGAAATCGAACAATCTTACTTACTGTAATCGAACCGCATGACCCCCAACGCCAAACTTGAGACCCTCGGTCTCCTAGATAAGTCCAAAGGCTAGATATTACGCTGCAATCCTGAGCAAAACTAGAGCGGTTTCAACACTTTAATTACTTTGTGGATCAAAGGGATAAAAAAGGCTCATGGAAGGAACTCTGCGGCCGGTGAACGCCATGATCGTGGAGAATATATATGCACAGAAAGATCCGATAGAACTCTCGGCAACGCCCAAATCTCGAACCGCATACAAAGTAGCTCTCGAAAGCAGAAGCATCGTTCAGTTAGAAGCAATGTTATTCGGCGCATGTCACTGAGTAGAGACCTCCCAGAAGGCGAGACTGTCCCGTAACGTCTGCCTACACAAGGAAGAGTGCACGAGTGAGAAGGAATTGACCAGAAGGGCAGCTTAGGCAACCACTTACGGGATGCCAAGTTCAGTTTCTATCGACGGCGGTTCCTCCTGCCAGTGGCACCAGCATTGATGCGGGTCACGGAATCGTCGAGAATTATTCTATAGAAAATTGGACACATGAGGTTTCGATTGGAGGCACGAATGAAAGAGGCATCCCACCTGCTTCTGCTTGCGGACCTCGGAGACGGCGGCCACGATTCTGTCAAACACTTGGATAAGTGCACGGCACTTTGTTGAATAAGATACCATCATTACTCCATTCGAGACATCAATAGCCAGAGGGTGAACAAGCCGTAACACCTCGATATCATCAGAAAGTGCGAATCTAGTTCGATCCAAATTTCCGAAATGGGACAGATAAAATTCTAAAGCATCGACCAAGCCCCGTTCGAACCTAGCGGATAGGCAACTCTCGTGAACGCTGGTATAACGATTTGACGTAGAACGACGCACCCTAATTTGCCACGCTGGGCATCATACTCCCGTGCCCAGAATTGTATCACGTCAACCCGTAGTTTCCTCCCTAACTCCCTGGCCTCTTCAGGACATTGGGGGTTTCTGAGGACTCTTTCACAGCGTTCCAGAAGTTCGAAATTGTCCTTCATACTCGAGACCGAGTTGGTCCGCTCGTCAGTCACTAAATGCTCAACACACCGTAGCATGTTGGTCAATAGGAGGTCACAATCGAAAAGTTTCCTAGACTCGGGTTTCAGTAAGGTCTGAAATGCTTCATTTAAGGTCTCCAAAAAGTCCTTCGTCTCCCTTGGGCAGCGAAAAGCGGGCAGTCAGGTATATTTTACACGCCCTTGTCACTGTCGATCAAGGCACTAACCCTCTGTATGCTTTTGTAAGAGCTTCAAAGTAGACAGACCGCGAGTCGTCCTTATCTAAGGGAGACTGTATAATGGTCCACGCGAAAATAGACAGAAATCGACGATTTGAGCATTTAGCGATGGCGCTAGAATATGCAGTCAGGTGGTTTCGGATAGTCTGTACTGCCGGGTCAGACGGGTCGTGACAATCTCTCGCGTAGCGGATGAATCCGGAAGCTAACGTAGCTCCAATCAAGTCGGATGAAGAATCCAGCACGAGTTCATTTGGAATCAATCTTGTGTCCATGTGGAGGCTGAGCATGTCTATCTGCAGCGCGACAAGAGTCGACCATTCATCATCAAGAGTGATCATGAGTGCAATATGCCCTACAGCGCCGCAGTACAGCCGCCTGGCAGATTCCGCCATGTCCCGAGGATTAACGCCGGGATTTCGTAGCTGCAGCAGATCCTTGTAAGAATTGCGAAATAGTTCCTCGAACCGATCTTGGAGAGCGGGATCATTCCAGAATCTCTCTATTGCGGCGGTACTTCTGATCGAGAAGATATTTGCGATCGCGTTCAGTAATGCCACTCGGTCATCCGATATGCAAATCACCCGCTGGAGAGCAATGGCCTGCAGTAACTCGAGACTTTCCTCCGGTCTACCGCTGTATGATATATGTAATCCGGCTGCGGTCAAGAGTCGAACCTGGCCGATAATTACAAACACTTTGTCCTTGACTCGCTTCAACGGCCTATCGTAAAAGGCATCCCTTAAATGGAACCAAGCCGACGGAAAGGAGTCCTTCATCCAGGATAGGAAATGGGTGATTCTTTGAAGCAAGTGTGACAGCGGACTCTGGAAAGGGCAAAATTTGTCCCAGATCGTGCAGAGAGCGCTTCCGACGAAAAACGCAAGCCCTACGTACAGCGGTATCCCGACAATTAGGGAGATGGTCGGGCTTAGGTGACGAAAGTAGAGGACGAGAGATGCGCAGAAAATGATCAAACCTATTTGAAGAAGAGACGGGAGGACGTCGTCCAAGATCGGTTCGAGCTTCCATCGTTCGGCTCCCAAGAACCGCCGGAGCTGTTCCCACCGTTGGCGGTCTGGACCGCCACCACCACGCTTACGGTAGTAGACAAGCCACTGCCGGCCGAGAACGGCTAGGAATGACGAGATAATTGCAAATGCCAAGCTCAAAGAGAAGAGCGCGTTAATCGTGAATATGTCGTGCGACGGAGAAAATGCAGCTGAGGGAAGGATACCATCCGTTGGTACAGTGTCATTCCTACCTGCGACTAACTGCATTAGAATTGCATTGTTTTGCGCTAGGAGTGCGTTCGTGTCGTCGGCGGGGTCAGCGGATAGGAGGGGAATGGTCAGAGCTAAGAAGGCGGTATTGACACCCGCAAAAAGACCAGCCTGCACGGCAAAGGGTAAGCTGAACCGTGGAGCTCGGTGTCAGTAGGAAACGTCAACTCACGAAGATAAGCATTCCGTCCAGCTGCTCTTTCAGCCCGCTGGTCATATCATCGTCTATTTCCTGCGCTAAAGCGTCGTAGTGGCGGTAGAATTTGCCACCGTCTTGGCCGAACTCGGGCGGTGGGTCCGGTATTTCGAACACAGGAGGGTTAAGTGGGTTTTGAGGAACAGCGCTCATTTGATGTAGTATTCAGAATTGCTAGGATGGTTTGGGGGAGGGGTTAGTCTTGTTCGTAGTTCGGGATGCGATTTGAAAGGCGTGGTGGGCGCATGTCATCCGGAGATTGCATAAGCCGGGGCGGCATGAACGCATATTTCCCCGAGGAGTTCCCCTGAATACAATGCTTCTAATCGGAAGTGGGAGCGCTTTTCTTACTACCGCTCCGTTTACCAACGTGCTTGTGAGCCGGAAGAAGGAGTTTGACGCTGAGGCTCGAGGACTCATCCCGATACGAAGGCGCTAGGTCTGGAAATCGAGCAATTGGCATTCACTATACTTACACCCCATAACCCCAATTTGAAACCCGAGGAGAGCTTCTTTCTTAAGGTCCCGGACCCGGCCAAAGGGTAGATTTTACTTTGTAATTCTGAGAGCAAATGGAGCGTACCCAGATCTGGAAAATCAGGAACACAGCGACAGCCCACGAGAGAAACATTTATCTACGGGCGGCTTTTGGAAAAACTCAACTCACTCACCTTCTGTGACTTGTTCAATGCACCCTAGCAAAAAAATATACCTTCGCAATCTAAGTAGTTTACGTCCTCGATGCGATTTACTCCAAGTCCCGAAAATAGACAGGTAGTAGCACCCAATACATTGGCCCCGTATCTTCACCCTACAACGATCCGCGTCAACTCAAGGCTGGATATGCCTGACCATCCGGTCATGGCTCAGCAGCAAGGAGATAAGCGGGATAGTGGTCAGCCCAAAGGTGAAGAGGGGTGGTGGGAAATTCCTTAATCGCCCCACACATCCCCTTGCATCACAGCTTTGGCAGCGACATCCGTCACGACTTGAATATCATCTGCCTTAGGAAAGGTGAGTAGATGAAACCTAAGGCGGTGGAAGGAAATCGAACACCCCAGCGGCTGGAAGATAGGTCCCCTTTCACAACCGGGCGATTATGTAGGTCGCCTCACTTTCGACTTTCTTGATCAGACTTCTGCTCCTCCGAGTACGCTTCTCACTATGTATAGCTATTCTTGACCTCTTTTAATCCTTATAATACACTGTATACTCTGCCTTGTTAGTTGTGGTAGACCCAGAGTCTTCCCAGTGCGGAAGATAGGGACTAGAGGCCATGGGTGGGCGCGCCGTCACTTGCACGGCGGTGAGACGGGACATGCACAGAAAAAGCCACACTACTCTGGAGGCGACTCGTTCGAGGAATTACTCGCAACAGAGTGGGAAGGAGGGTGTGGGGAAACCCTTGGAGGAGGGAACCGGCAGCTTGGCGCCTAAAACAGCACGACGAGAAATGTGAAAAAGACACTCAAATGAGTCTTCTTACTTAACGGCTGTCACAACAAAAGAAAACAGAGCGCTTCAAGCACGTGGCAATCAGCAGGATCCAACTCGGGGTCATTTATGCCGACACAAGCAACGACTGGGTGGCTGCCTTCTCGCTACCGCCGGCACGTGTACAGGTTGTGACAGGTTGTGGGCTTTTTGCCGCCCAGCGCGACGGTGGGAATCGCCAACAAAAGCCAAGTATACGAATCGCATAGGAATGTCACAGGATGCCCCAGACACCCTCTTGAACTATCAAGTCAGCTGTTGCTTGGGCCTGACACACTCGATCTGCTGAAGGCACTGACCTTAGCCGACACGGCAGTCCACCAACGAGAGCGATCCCTTTGTCCTTGAAACACGTTCTCTTCAAATCTACGTGATGTATCTCCTATTCGAACCTAGCTGCTCCGGTTGAAGGTATGGTGACGAATGAAAGTGAAGGAAATTCAACGAGATCGAATGCACGCGGTGTACCCTTCGGTGCGCTTAGCTTGCGGGCCTGAGCCAAGGTACCGCTGCCCCGCCAACCGACACAGTCAATTACATGCGAGAAGAAGGTGTGCGTACTCGGAGGTCCGGGCGATGCTGATATGAGGTGGTATTGTCGGAAATCGGGCAACGTACTTATTCACCGCATGACCCCCAATGATCCACTTGACACCCTCGGTCTCCTAGATAAGTCCAAAGCATAGATAGTACGCTGCAATCCTGAGCGAAATTAGAGCTGTTCAAACACTCTGCCGATCAGAGGGACAAAATAGTTCATCGACGGAACTCTCCCGGGCCGGCCCTCTCGGTTCCTCCTTGAAGGGGCTTCCCACACCCTCTTCTTCCTTGAAAGGACTGGCATCGCCAAAGCGGTATACTATCTTCGATCCGCCAGCCCTCAGCCATGGACCACGGCTTATAAATCAAACATTTCTACTTTTGTGTGGCTGTGTAATAACCAGATGACATGCGCCCACCACGCCTTTCAAATTGCAACCCGAACTACGAACAAGAGCGAGCCCTTCCCCAATCCATCCTAGCAGCTCTGAGTACCACATCAAATGAATTTCTCTTTTAACCCACTTCGCGCTTCTGTGTTCGAAATACCGGACCCGCCACACAAGTTCGGCCAAGATGGTGGCAAATTCTACCGCCACTACGACGCCGTAGCGCATGAAATAGATGATGACATGATCGACAGGGTGAGACAGCAGCTGGACGGACTGCTTTTTTTTGTGAGTTGTCTTTTACTCCTCACATCGAGCTCCTCCGTCCAACTTGCCGTTCATTTGCGATACAGGCTGGTCTTTTTGCAGGTGTCAATACCGCCTTCTTAGTTCTTACCATTCCCCTCCTCTCCGCTAACCCCGCCGAAGACACGAACGCACTCCTCGCGCAAAACAATGCAATTCTAAGGCAGTTGGTCGCAGGGAGGAATGACACGATACCAACGGATTCCATCCTTCCCTCAGCAGCATTTTCTCCCTCGCATGACATATTCGCAATTAACGCGCTGTTCTCTTTGAGCTTGGCATTTGCAATTGTCTCGTCATTCCTTGCCGTTCTCGGTCGGCAGCAGTGGCTCGTCTTCTACCGTAAGCGTGGTGGTGGAGATCCGGACCGCCAACGGTGGGACCAGCTGAGGTGGTTCTTGGGAGTCGAACGATGGAGGCTCAAGCTTATCTTGAACGACGTCCTCCCGTCTCTTCTTCAAATAGGTCTGATCATTTTCTGCGCATCCCTCGTCCTCTACCTTCATCACATGAGCCCTACCCTCTCCCTAATTGCCGGGTTACCCCTGTACGTAGGACTCGGGTTTTTCGTCGGAAGCGCTCTCTGCGCGATGTGGGACAGGTTTTGCCCTTTCCAGAGCCCGCTGGCACACTTGCTGTCAAAGCTACTGCTAGGGGCCTCCCTGTTTCTATCCTGGATCAAGGACTTTTTTACATTCTTTCAGAACAGGCCGCTGACCCGTATAAAACGTCGTGCGAGACTAGTGAAACGGCAGCTCTCGCGATGGACCTCGGCTTGGTCCCGTTCCACGATTGCATTCTACCAGGATAGGCCGTTTAAACGAACCAAAGACAAAGTTTTGCTAATGATCGGCGAGGCTCGACTATTAACTGCAACAGGATTTCGTAGATTATCCGGCGGCAGACCTGAGGAAAGTCTCGAGTCATTGCAGACCATCGCTATCCAGCGGGTGCTTTATAAATCGGATAACCAAGAGGCATTCATACACGCAATCGCAAATATCTTGTCAATCAGAAACACCGCCGCAATGGAGAGATTATGGAATGATCCCGTTCTCCGGCGTCGATTCTATGAACTATTTCGCAATTGTTACGAGGATCTGCTGCAGCTACAAGATCCCGACCACAATCCTCGGGACATAGCGGAAGGCGCCAGGCGGCTGTATTTCGGTGCTGTAGCGCATATTGCACTCACTCTTGACGACGGATCCTGGATTCTCGACGACTTGCCACAAGAAATCCGTAACCTCCACATGGAAACAAGTTTGATTCCAAATGAACTCGTCATGGACTCCTCCCCCGTCTTGATTGGAGCTACATTAGCTGCTAGCTTCATCAGCTTCTCGGGCAGTTGTTACACCCTGTCTTCCCCGGGGGCAAGGACCATTTGTGACCGGCTCACTGCATATTCTAGCGCCATCGCCAAATGCTCGAATCGTCGATGTCTGTCTATGTTCTCGTGGGTCATTCTGCAGCTCCGTGGTGCAAAACCGTATTACTTTTACTCTGTTAGAGATCTGGCAAAAGCATACAGAGGGTCAGTGACTTTTACGGCGGTGCAAAATGTTGTCAACTTATCTCTGACTGCCGGCTTCTCACTGCTCCAGAGAGACGAAGGACTTCATGGAGAACTTAAATGGAGCGTTTCAGACGTTACTGGAACCCCAGTCGAGGGACGTTTTCGATTGTGACCTCCTATTGACCAACATGCTACGGTGTGTAGAGCATTTGGCGTCTGACGAGCGGACTAACTCGGTTTCGAGTATGAAGCACAATTTCGAGCTTCTGGAAAGCTGTGAGAGAGTCCTCCGAAGCCCACATTGCCCCGCAGAGGCTAGGCAGTTGGGAAGGAAACTACGGATTGACCTGATAGAATTCTGGGCACGAGAGTACGATTCCCAGGGTAACAAGCTAGGGTGCGTCTTGTACGTCAAAGCCGTTGTAACAGCGTTCATGAGAATTGCCGACCCGCTAGGTTCGGCTTGGGTTTTCTTAGTGTTTTAGAACTCTATCTGTCCCTTCTCGGAAATTTGGATCGGTCTGAATTCCCAATGTATGATGATATCGAGGTGTTACGACATGTTTACTCTCTGGTCAGGAGGCTTTTGCGTATGGAAGCTGAGGTGGCCTATCAAACACGGTGCCGCGCGGTTTTCCAAGCGTTTGACGGAGTCGCGGCCGCTGTCTCTGAATTCTCTAGAGAGCAGCAGGTGGGATGCCTCTTTCATTCGTGTCCAATTGAAACCTCACGTGTACACCTTTCTATAGAAGAATTCTCGACCATTACGGGATCCGGATCAATGCTGGTGCCACAGGCGGGAGGAACCACCCTTGATTGGAACTACCTTAAGCATCCCGTGAGTGACTGTCTTAGCTGCCCTTCTGTTCAATTTCTTCTCACTCGTGCGCCGTTCCTTATGTAGAAAGAGGATATGGAGCAAGCTCACTGACTTTGAGAACTACGCTCGGAACCATGCGTCGAATAAGATTGCCTCTAACTGAAAATTAATTCTGCTTTCGAGAGCTGATTTGTATCTGGTTGGAGCCTGAGATCTTGGGCGTTGCCGACAGTTCTATTCCATCTTTTTGTGCATACTCTCCATAATCATGGCGTTCACCGGCCGCAAAGTCCCTTTGATGAGCTATCT
This sequence comes from Tulasnella sp. 408, assembly GCA_019633405.1. Lineage (NCBI taxonomy): Eukaryota > Fungi > Basidiomycota > Agaricomycetes > Cantharellales > Tulasnellaceae > Tulasnella > Tulasnella sp. 408. The sequence continues at coordinate 15,945 of WSTX01007983.1, forward strand.
CAACACTTTGGACCACAAGGGGTTTGGGCCGATCTAATTTCGCTCAAGATTGCAGCGTAGTATCGATATCTTCCCTTGGCCTTACAAGATAAGCCTCGCTTCGCTACGGCAGAAGAACGGGAGCATGTATAAGAAGGATAATATCTCCTAAAGAACGTAGAGCCCGCTCAGAAACATGAAGATGGGCAGAAGGAAGTGGGTGGAAATAGAAGGGGTTGCGAGGGAATATGCGATAGGCGAGCATATAGCCGCAAGGCAGTGGGTTATAGTAAGCTTTGGGAGAGAGTTGTCAGGTGTTATAAAGCTTATCGAGCGTAGCAAGGGTAGTTGAGACGTGAGCGAAGTGATTGGGTGAAATAGACAAAGGAGTGGGGAATGGAGTGACAAGCTACAAAGCGCGAAGGAAAAAGAGGGTCGGGAGCCTCAAATCGGGGAGGAAGTGAACCAAAGGAGGGGAGACGCAAAAACAAATGAGACCATCGCCGAGACCGACATATTCTGAAGATATAGGTTGTCTAAGAGACTGAGGGTCTTAAGTTGGCCATTGGGATTCGTGCGGTTCGACTGCAGTATTTCAGATTGCTCGATTTCCGAGAATAGTGCCGCGTATCAGCATTATCCAGACCTCTGAGTACGCGCGCCTTCTTCTCCCACGTAACTGAGGGTGTTGGTTGGCGGGGTAGCTGTACCTTGGCTCAGGGTCGAAAGCAGAGCGCCCAGATGGGGACGCCACGCGCATTCAGTCCCCTTGAATTCCCTTCACTTTCATTCTTCGTGATACCTTTAAGCGGGGCAGATAAGTTCAAATAGGAGGTATGGACTCGAGTTCCATCGTTCGGCTCCTAAGAACCGCTTGAGCCGTTCCCCCCGTTTGCGGTCAGGACGCGTACGGTAAATCGGTTACTAGCGACGGAGACGGAGTTGCGGTCAGGACCTCCACCACCACGTTTGCGGTAGTAGGCGAGCCACTGCCGGCCGAGAACCGCAAGAAACGACTAGATAATCGCAAATGCCAAACTCAAAGAGAAGAGTGCGCTAATCGTGAATATGTCATGCGACGGAGTAAATGATGCGGAGGAAAGAATGGAATCCGTTGGTAGAGTGTCATTCGTCCCTGCGGCCGACCGCATTAGAATTGCATTGTTCTACGCAAGGAATGCGTTCGTGTCGTCAGCGGGGTCAGCGAATATGAGAGGAATGGTCAGAGTTAAGAAGACGGTCATGACACAGGCAAAAAGACCGGCCTGCACCGCAAACGGCAAGCTAAACGGAGGAGCTCGATGTCAGTGTTAAACGACAACTCATGAAGATAAGCATTCTGTCCAGCTGCTCCTTCAGCCTGCTGGTCATACATCATCTATTTCCTGTGCTAAAGCGTCGTAGTGGCGGTAGAATTTGCCACTGTATTGGCCGAACTCATGCAGTGGGTCCGGTATATCGAACAAAGAGGGGTTCAGTGGGTTTTGAGTGACTGTGTTCATCGGATGCATTGTTTTTGATTGCTTGGATGGCTTAGCGGGAGGATTTGATATTGCTGGTAGTTCGAGTAGTATTCTGAATGATGTGGTGGGTGCGCGGCCTCTGGTTCGTACACAGCCACACAAAACCTGGACGCAATGAACCCTTTGTCTTCAAGAACGACTCTTCCTAGGACCGCAGTAAAGCCGAATATACTAATGTTAGAAAATGCCCAAGACTTCTCGCTCGAATCTCTTCTTACCATCGAGTTGGTTCTTAGCTATCCCATCACTTTCGATTTGCCGCAGACGACTCAGCGGAAACGGTGCAATAAAGCGTCCCACCAATCGATCCCTTTGTCCCCAAGACTCGTTCTCTTCGGTCCTCATATCTGAGCTCCAATTGACATCTAGATTTGCTTTAGGACGTAATGACGAATTGGCCGAACTTGTGTGCTGGGTCCGGTATGTCGAATACCGGGGGCTGGGGTAAGTGCGTTTTGGGGGACAGCGCTCATTTGATTCAGTATTCAGGATTGCTAGGATAGCTTAAGGAAGGGGTAACTCTTGTTCAAATTGATACAGCTATCGGCGCTACCCAAGATCAAGATATCAATATAAAGTAGCCTTCCGAGGGGGGAACGCTATTCGTCCAGAAGCAATGTTTCTCGATACGCCTCCCAAGAGGTGAGCCGAAGAAAGGGTGGCACATCATGAATCGGCTCCTTAGGTACGGTGGATGATTTCGGTAGATCACTTATACGCAAATGATGCGATATGAGTAAGATCGAATCGGCCATTGAGAGTTAAGGCAAAGACTCACGGGATATTATAGGTAGTTTTAATTGATAGTAGTTTCTCTTGCCGGTGAGAACAGCATTGCTCTGGGTTTCTGGATCTCCTAGAATCACTCTGCAGAGCGCTTAGAGGTCAAGCATTTCCGAAGGCAGAAGTGAAAGAGGCAACCTACCTGCATTTGGCTAGAGACGTCATTGACGCCCATCAGGAATGCATTGAACGCCTCGCAAAGCGCACGTCCGCTCGCTTGATACTGCCGCGAACGATTGCTGAAAACTTCATCGAACAGAAGCTTCCACACCAGGGGGCAAAATAGTCGCAAAACTTCGACATCGTATGGATATGAAGATTCCGTCCGAGCTACGCTTCGGAGATGCGATAGATAGGACTGCAAGACCTGGAATGACTTGTCTTTAAACCTATTAAATACGAATTTTTTATGAGCATTCGTTCAAATAGTGACACAGAAAGACCCACTTGTCTTTGGCGACCTTTGGATCGTACTTGCGTGTCCAGAATCGTACCACGGTGATTCGAAGGTTCGTTACTGCGTGTCTTACTGCGTCGGTAAGTCTCGTACTTCGCAGAATTGTCTCCCAGCTCTCCAGAAGCTTGAAACCGCGCTCGAGCCTCAAGATGGGGTCAGTCCGCTCATCGGCCATGAGTCGCCCAACAGACCGGAGTATGTTGACCAGTAGAACGTTACAATCAAATACGTCCATACATTTGGGGTCCAACAAGACCTCAAGTGCTTTATTTAAGTTCTGCAAGAAATCGCTTTCCTCTCTAGGGATGTGAAAAACCGGCAGTCAGATAGAGGTCAACATCCACGAATCACCCAGGCGGGCACTAACCCTCTATATGCTCTTCTCAGATCCTCAAAGTCCAGTGACCATCGTGTCCCTCCCGTATGCAGCTGAAGAATGGTCCATGAGTATAACGACAGACATCGATGGTCTGAGCTCTCCGCGATGGCGCTAGAATACACCGCCAAGTGGTTGCGCATGGCCTTCCGTTCTGCGGCAGTCAAGATGTAAGGATCGAAGAAGAGGCAGATGAATGAAAAGCTTAGAGTAGCTCTGATCATGTCGGAAGAGGATTCCGGGACGAGTTTATCTGGAATTAAACTTGTCGTCATGCGGAAATGGCGTAGCTCTCGTCCAAACTCTTGGAGACTCTCCCATCCGCAGTCAAGAGTGAGTACAATATGTGCTGCGGCGCTACAACACAATCTCCTAGCAGCTTCAGACGCTTCGGAAGTAACAGTGTAACCTGGAAGTTGCAGTGTTCCATTGGAAGAATTGCTCAATAATTCACGGAACCGACGCTGGAAGGTTGGTTCGTTCCACAATCTTTCCATTTCCGCAGTATTTTTGATTGAGAGGATGTTCGCTATTGCGCGCAGCAAGGCTGTTGGGTCATCCGATATACAAACGATCCGTTGGAGGGCGATGACCTGCAGCAGCTCGGAACTTTCCTCGGGTCTACTGTCGTAGAGTATACGACCAAACGCTGACTTGAATGACTGGGCCGAGTTCTTCCCCGACATCGAGGATACGAAGCGAACCGCCCGGGGCAGCAGGTGTGACAGTGGGCTTTGAAAGGGGCACAACCTATCCCAGGTCGTGCAGAGGGCGCATCCCACGAAAAATGCAAACCCGATACAAAGGGGTAATCCGACAATTAGGGAGATTATGGGGCTCAGATGGCGTAGGTATAGGATGAGGGATGCGCAGAAGATGATGAGGCCAATTTGGAGAAGAGACGGAAGGACATCGTCTAAGATAGTCTGGAGTTTCCATCGTTCAGCCCCCAAGAACCGTTTCAACTGTTCCCACCTGTGGCGGTCAGGCCCTCCACCGCTACGTTTGCGGTAGTAGACGAGCCATTGCCGACCGAGAACCGCTAGAAACGATGATATAATTGCAAATGCTAAGCTGAGGGAGAAGAGTGCGTTGATCGTTATAATGTCTCGAGACGGAGAAAATGCGGCTGAAGGAAGAATGGGTTCCGTAATGGTGTCGTTTCCCCTCGCGACCAGTTGCATCAGCAGTGCGTTATTCTGCGCGAGGATTGCATTAGTGTCATCGGCGGGGTCCGCAGATAGGAGAGGAATTGTGAGGGCCAGGAATGCGGTATTGACACCCGCGAAAAGACCCGCCTGTGTTGCAACCGCGTCAAGTTAGAAGGAAGTCGATGCCAGTGTCAAGTCGATGACTCACGAAAATGAGCATTCCATCCAGCTGCTCTTTCAGTCCTTTAGTCATATCCTCGTCTATTTCCTCTGCTAGCGTATCATAGCAGCGATAAAACTTGCCGCCATCTTGGCCGAACTCGCGGGGTGGGTCCGGGATTTGGGACACGGGAGGATTTTGGTTTGGGGATGCATTCATCTTATGCAGTATGAATGGTTTTAAGATGGCCTAGTGGGGAGATTTACCTAGCGTGTTGGTTTTGATTGCACTTGGGGGAGGGGGTCGATCGGTACCCGGTCTAAGGTAGAATCTAACACGGTCCGGAGGGACCCTCTTCCGGTCAGTTGGAATTTGAACAAACCCAAAGCCGACATACTCGAACAACAGCATCCACATGTGCACAGAGCGCCTCTGGCCAAACATCGTTGAGTAACCGTCCTGCGGTACTGACGCGGTTCCTGCACAGCTTATCTCGGCAGGGTTCACATTGTTTACCTGCTTTACACAGTGGCATCTAACATTGAGAACGCCCTTTCCCTCACTACTTATTATATCTGGGCTTCGAGTGTGGGGCGTTTGGAGGGTCGAGCGGAGTCATCAATACCTGTTTGGAGGTCAGTGGCCTTCGCCTGTCTGTTATGTCTGCTGCATGTGAATTCTGTCAGAGCCGACGAGAGATCAGTGGACTGCTTGGAGCGCGGATATAAGAAGGGTTTGAACACCGTAGCTATCTTGCGCTCCCGTTCACGCGGTTAAGCCTTAAAGCCACGCGAAGTCGGACGGGCAACCTTTCAGCCACAGCCAGTGCAGCCCTGCCAGCATCAGTCTGGACTGAAACCGCCATCCTATTCCTGCCACATTCAACCCCCTCCATTCAATGCCCCGCTTATGGAACTTGAATCGGTGGAACAAGAAAAGTCGCGGGACCGGCTTGTTGCTTCTGCGGTACTGCGATAAACTCCAAGAACGCCTCGAATCAGACCGCAACCTGGCCGATAAGGATAGAGAAGATATTAAAGAGTAGATTCATTTGGCAACATCTTCTGCTAACTCTGACATAGATGAACATCTCTAGCGCCATACAACAGGCATTGGATGCTCTTGACTTGGCAAATAACGGACACAAATCTGGCAAGGGCAGCCCGAGCGACCTTCTGAAAAGGGCAGAGGACAACATCAAGCGGTTTGTTCCCAAGGGGGTGAGTTCATACGGGGTCAATCGAAGTAAGAACTAGCTCATCGTATCCGGGATCATTCAAAGGAATGGTTTCAGTCGACCGAAGATGAGGATGAGAAAAGCAAACTAACCACCGCCATCAATATGCTTCGGGTTAGAACCTGTATCTCTTCCTTGAACTTTCGTCTTACAACAAATGGAACAGGAAATCACGGACTCTGCTGCCTCCCCAATGAAATATCCCATCGATGTGAAGCTCTGCGACTGCTCAACAAAATCGGTCAATCCGATCAGCGAGGTCCTGGAATGTAAGGGCGCACGGGTCTCCCTCTCCATCCAGTTGACAAACCATGACTGGCCGATAGATAGTTTCACTGGGGACAGCTACACTCTTGACGACCTTTTATACATTATCCGACTCCGCCGCCCGGATGCCTTAAAGCAACATCCTCACTTGTACTGTCGGCCTATCAGAGCGCACCGACGTACGCACGAAGGATCCAAATTTGAGAGAAGAAACCCGCCGGACCCGCTTATTGGGTTAACTCGAACTGAGGAGGATGATGTTGGGGTAGTCTATTTGATTGCCCCTGAAAATGAGTTCGTCCTCCTTATCAAAGGTGCCCCATTTAAAGCTGGGGAAAGGGATAAAGATGAGTTTTATATTGTTCATGGTGCGTGTGAACCGACTAGCAAAGCAGACCGTTCGTACTAACATCCGCTCAATGGCAGAGTTGGAAGGCTGGACAACTGATGTGATTGCTGAATGCAAGGGCAAAACCCGAACATTCCACCACATTTCAGAGATCTCCTGGAGCTATAAGTGTGAGCCAGGCCGGGACTCTAGAACTACATGGAAGTATCATAAGGATCAGAAACAGCTCACACTATACGAAGGGGAATGGTTCGTCTGTGTTCCACGTGTAGCATTGGCAGGGGAGCCATTGCCTTAGATAACATTTCCCTCACATATAACGTAAAAAGCATATCCAAGCTTTATGACCCTTCTTATAAGGAGAATTTGAATAGCAGTCAATCATGTAGGAAGCTGCTAATACTTGCTAGTGGTTTCGAAGGGGTTTTTTTGGCGGTTCGATCGGCTCGGGCGCCAAACTCTATCGCTCCCCATTTTACTTGTTAGTGGGAAGCTTATCGACTTTGAGCCAGAGTCACACGTTTTTATTTGCCACCTTCTAGTCTTATGTTTGATTGTACGAGCTAAAGAAGCATCGGGATCACCTTCAAGCATCAGCCCTTCTAGGACTATCCCCAGAGTATTCCTGGTTTCGACGGAAACGAGGTTCTTCCCCCACGCGAACCGAGTCGGAAGGTACTCTTGGCTCGCTGACTAGCTGGAACAGCCTCACCGAAGTACCCAAGACTTTTACCGGACTGCGTCAAGCACTTCTAAGAGCTCCTACTAAGACTTCAGATCTCTACTGAGGTGCGGATCGAGAAGACCGAAGAACAAGTGCTCCTACCGCGTCTGATATCTGAATGTATGTATGCGAGTGATTGTAGAATTGAAGACCAGCTGTGATGGTCTCCCTGCTAGTGCAACTGGTTTTCACATATTACCGGCAAAGGGAAGCACTTAGTCGTCCCCTGTCACACTATATAGAAAAACCCTTGAAACTACAGGCATTATGCTCAAAGGCCAAGATGGCTGCGAGGACGTGAGCACGAAAGCCTGAAAGACATCAGTGGGCTCATTGAGACAAGGCAGAAACGGACCCTAATTGAAAGACGCTCCACAATGACGTTCAAGGTACGTTGCGCATTTACGGCGGAACTGCTTCCCGTCTACTACATGTCAGATATATAACGCAAAGTGACACAGATAGAATCGCGTTTCTTCGTCCCTCCGACCCCGCCGTACCTCCCCACTCAGCCCCATTGTCGACATTCCAATTTCTGAATATCATACCTCCATTATTTATTGCTCTATTTCTGGCTGTGTGACCGTAAAAAGCTCTGGTAGCTGGGTGGATCTCCGTTCTTGGAGGCAACCGTGTCTAAACGTCTTCGATCCCCGCTTCTGTCATTTGAGTCGCTAATCTCCCACTTCGGGTTTTCGAGTTCACTTCCCATCCCAAAATCGCTTATTACTTAATATGCTCATTGTGTTACTTCTGATAAGATAAGATGCATCTTTGCAAGCGCCGGTTTGCCTCTTGTATCAAACGCTATCGGGAGCTGCCCACTCCATCCTTACTTATGGGTAATTTACTGACTCTGAGCCATCAAACCCATCTTACTCCTCCTACAGCTCTTCTGACCTATTTGCAACCGCGCTCGACAGCAGAGTCCGGCCTCATGGTTAGAGGGGGTAGCTCACATCACGGTTAGCCGATACCTATCTACTCAAAACCCGATCTCAAATCTAATTCACATATAATTTCGCAACCTCGCCGCGCGATAAACAAATCGTCCCAAGTAGTCGAATGATTTATCCAAGAAACCGGGGGAAGACGCCCAGACCGAAGCGAAGCGAGGTCACTCTTGTAACAGTCTATCCAAAGATTTCCGACGGCTCAGCTCGGTTTATTCTATTGAGAAACTCCCTTTTCGGAGAAACCCCCCCCCAAGCCTTTCCTATCGGAAGCGACCCTCTATCGGAAGACTGATTCTCAAGGAAATATATAATATGTAATTCGCTCAATTGGGTAGGCAACGCTTCCTGACTGTTGTGCTATCCATGGCCAAGGGGGTAACGGGCTGGGTCTCACGGCACCGGGGAGTTTGGGTGCAGACAAAACCAGCTAGGTCTTTTTAATGGGCTCATCCACCTTAGAGAGCAGCGCGCAGAGCTTCAAGATCGTTAACCACTTCAAGTACGGGATCCACCCATCCTCAACCCGAAAAGTCGTCCAAGGGAGGCTCGGCTTCGCTCCGGGCATGAAGGTGGAGTAAAGGGGAAGCCACGTCGCCCCCTTACCCACTATATCCTTGTCGAGCACAATCCGCCACCCTCTCTGGAGCGGGGCACCAGTCTCCACCCAGGAAGAGGCGTAGGTGCCGGAATGGCGGTCGTACTGGACATAATATCTGAACGTGCCCTGGCCCCGATTCCTCAGCGGACTCCTCTTGATTTATTTTTCGGAGCCCATGTATTTAATTAGCTGAGAGATATTCTATTACATAATATAATCTGTCGGCAGTACAGGTTTAAAATCACAGGGTCTATTGGAAGGGGGGTTTCTCCGATGGGGGGTTTCTCAATAGAATAAGCCGCTCAGCTCACTATTATGTATTCACAGAATTTCAAGCGCTCTTGCTCCTGTAGATTGGAGACTGGCGGTATTTACATGACTTCCGACGGCTAACCTCATTGTTTCAACCTCGAACCATGTCGTAGACTCAAAGATACCGGTCAGCCATGGGCAGCTTGCAACCAGGTTTCCTCTGACCAGATCAGCTCCCATCGGCGTCTGTGTTGAGGCTTCGGAGGGCCATGCCGTCTCTGACACCCGTCAATTTCATGACGACTTCTTGGCAAGTAGCTGGTTGCATAGTAGAACCTCTTGGATCAAGGATTGAGAATGAGCTGTAGAGACCCCAGATGACGTAAGTTAACGAGTTTCCGCATAAGCGTTAAGTAGGACTTGCTTGGCCAATGCGCTGATGAGCCAGTCTCGATCAGCCCCTGCTTGGTCTTGATAAGCCTCAATTTTGCTGTATAGAGAAGCAGATTCCAGTGTCTGAGCTAGTAAAGTAGCAACGTGGATTATCAACTCTCTCGTTGGTTCCTATCGGGAACCAAAGAACTCCTTCATAACTGCAATCCTTGACCGCCAGGATAATTCACTCACGTCGCAAACTCTACGTTTTATTTGAGTTTCAAGGTAGCGCAGGCCAGTCATGACCCCGGAGACGGGATGAGTCTTTGGTACGTGTGGAAACTGAGCCGCAATCTGGGGGTGGATCCCGCTATACAGGAGACGAGAGAGCCAGCTGCAGTCATCAAACAGGGAGTCGTCGGCGATATTCTGAGTATTGGACGTGATTGTCTGGAAAGTGCAGTGTCAGATAAAGCGAGTGATCTTATGCCGAAGATACCCACTGGCAAAGGAACATGGCATAGCTTGCTCAGAATCCCAGCGAATGCTGACCTACTGTGTGCCCAGGACGAGTATAAGTTGGCCCCAAAGACTGTGATTTCGGAGGGTAAGATCACAGCAAGCTCTAGCAAGGCTCTGTTGCACCATCAGCTGCAGCGAACTGAACAAAAAAAGAGAGCTAAACGTACTCTTCTAAGACACTCCGCAGCACACAGTAATCTTCCATTCGGCGTAAGAGGGCTTTAATGTTGAGATCACTTTGACGTTCTGGAAGTTCTCCGAGTTCGATAGTGTAGTTGCAAATGTCCCGGGCGACTCGAAGAATGGAGTAGATTTTATGTTTGTGTCGAACGGCTTTAGACGCAGCTTTTCCGAGCTCCTGAAGAAGGTCGACTAGTTCCTTGGTAGCTGGGGCTGAAGCATGAGCAATGGCGGTAAGTTCTTCGGAGAGTAACTGTTCTCGTCGGTTATGAGGGGGTAGGGACTCCGCTACAGACTCGGCCGGGGTGAATTCAACGGCATCATTTAGTTGACGATTTGTGATGTGGCTCCTCAGACCGAGCGAGTCGCCGGCACTCTGCAAGGAGATGGGCATTTGAAGGTTGATCGTAGGCGATGAACGCCCTGAGAGATTTCCTTGGATTGATTTGTTGGCTGATGTGATAAGGACGGAGAAGGCCCCAACCCCGGAATTGGGCAGATGACCCGGGCCCGCGTGCGATTCCATCCCGGTCCCGGCATCGGGGCCAAGTTTTGTCCCTTGGCCTTCCCCAATATTGCGCGGCGCGACGGAATCCGGCAAGTCTGCTGCTTTGGTTGCCTTGCCCGCGCCGATGCGAGACTCGTTGCCTTGGGCTTGCTCCTCCTCATAATCGCTTAATTGATCGTTGTAGTCGCTGCCTAGAATATTCGACATCTTCTCCATACTGATGACTTCTTCGGCGCGAGGAAGGATTCCTAGCGCTTGCTTGAAAGCGTCATCTGCCTCAGGAAACCGTCGCTGGATGTTGTAGGTCTCTCCCAGATAAATTAAAGCCTTCGCTGCTCCGAGATTACTGCCGATTTCAGAATAAATTTCGTGCGCTTCGTTTAGAGCAATCTCGGTATCAAGGTACATTGACTGAATGTCATAGACCTCTCCCAGCTCGACCAAAGTATTCGCAAGCTTGAAGTGGTTTCCAATGCGGGAGTATATTTCTTTTGCTTGACTAAAAGCCTTCTTGGCCTCGAGACACTTTGAATGAGCCTTGTAGATTTCACCCCAACCCACCAACACGTTTGCGACTCCGAGATCATTGCCAATGCGAGAGTGAATCTCTTGCGCTTCTGTGAAAGCCGCCTCGGCCTCAGACGACTTTGATCGAGCACTGTAGATTGCTCCTAGACCAATCAGTGCATTCGCGGTTCCGAGGTCGTTGCCGACGAGAGAATGAATCTCGCGGGCTTCTTGGAAAGCCTCCTTAGCCACAGAGTACATGGATTTAGCATCGTATGTCCCTCCCAGACCAATCAACGCATTTGCAACCCCGACTTTATTGCCGATGTGAGAGTAAATCACGTGCGCTTCCTTAAAAGCATCCCTGGCCTCAGCATATCTCAAACGCGCGCTTAATAGATTCCCCAAACAAATGCGCGCATTTGCCACTCCAAAATCATTCATAATATGCGAGTAAATTGCCCACACCTTTTGTATACCGTCTTCGGCCTCAACATACTTCGATTGCGCAATTTCAATCTCTCTCAAACCAATCAACGCATTTGCCACTCCGTGTACGTTGCCAATGCGAGCATGAATGTCGTGCGCTCCCATGAACGCCTCTTTGGCTTTGGTAAATTGCGATTGCACGGTGTAGATCTCTCCCAAGCCAATCAACGCATTTGCGGATCCAAAATTGTTGCCGATGCGGGAATGAATCTCGTATGCTTCTGTGAAGGATTCATGGGCTTCGGCATATTTTGATTGAACACCGTGAATCTCTCCCAGACCGATCAACGCATCGGCCACTCCGGGGTCATTGTCAGTGCGAGAATAAATTTCTTGAGCTTTCGTGAAAGATCTCTCGGCCTCCAAATAATCCGATTGCGCGCTATAGATCTGTCCCAGAGCGACCAACGAGTTTCCGGCTCCGAAGTCGTTGCCGGCACGAGAATGAATATTGTACGCTCTCTTGAAGATTGCCTTGGCCTCGTAATACTTCGATTGAACCATGCAGATCTTTCCCAGACCGATTAATGCATTTGCGGCGCCGGGACTGTTGCCGATGCGAGAATGAGTGTTGTAAGCTTTCTGGAAGGTCGTCTTCGCCTCCGTATACTTGGATTGAGTCATGAAGATCCCTCCAAGACCGATCACTGCATTTGCGGCACCGAGACTATTGCCAATGCGAGAGTGCATCTCACGAGCTTTCGTGAGATACTCAATGGCTTTGGTGTATTCTGATTGCGTTCTGTAGATCTCACCTAGACCAATCAACGCGTTTGCAGCTCCAAGGCTGTTGTTACTGCGGAAATTGATCTTGTACGCTTCCTCTAAAGCTATCTTGGCTTCGGCATACTTTGATTGAGTCGTGTAGATACCGCCCAAACCAATCGACACCTTTGCCACTCCAAGGTCATTGCCGATGCGAGAATAAATTTCGCGCGCTTCTATGAAAACGTTCATGGCTTTGGGAAATTTCAATTCCACGCTGTGGATCTCTGCTAAACCGGTCAATGCCCTCGCCATTCCGAGTTCATTTTTGATGCGAGAATGGACCTCGTGCGCTGCCGTGAAAGCCTCCTTAGCTTTGAAATACTTTGATATGGCACTGTAGATCTCTCCCAGACCGATCAATGCATCTGCCACTCCGGGTTCATTGTCAATGCGAGAATGAATTCCGTGCGCTTGCGTAAAAGATCTCTCGGCCTGATCGTACTCCGATCGCGCACTGTAGATCTCTCCCAGACCGATCAACGCGTTCCCGGTTCCGAAGTCGTTGTCGGCGCGAGAATGAATATCGTACGCTTCCTTGAAGGCCTCTTCGGCCTCGGCATCCTTTGTTTGAGTCGTGTATATCTCACCCAAACCGATCAACAGGTTCGCGCCGCCCGAGTCGTTATCTTCACGAGAATCGACCTTGTCCGCTTCCTTAGACTCCCGGCGCCCCACCTCAAAACGCCCGGACGGAGTGTTGTAAGCCGTTCCCCCACTTGCCTCCTCATTTGAACCCTGCTGGCCGGTGATCGGTTCCGCCATGTGATCGGAGCTCGGATGGATTTGAGGGTATCGAGAGAGTAGTATCGTGGTCCTTGAGGACGAGAGTGGAATAGAAGATTTTGCGGTAGCAAGGAGGCTGAGGTCGAATCACCGCGGGAGCTATGCATTCCGTTGAGATGTCGACATGATATCGCCATGTTGATATCGATCCTCATCAGTTTTACCTTGCAAAGCCTATCTCCTTGCGTGCCACTCTCAGTAGGTCTGATGCTCACATAGAAGTTAGGAACAACCTCTTGAACGGCCGGGGTCAAAGTTGAGTCCGGCGAACCAGAGCCAGGCTTTCGGTCCGCACTGCTGGCGGTGGGTACCGCGCATTCGTACTACCTGTAATGCCACCAAAGGTGGGCCTTCAACACCCTTGAGGATGTGCGTTGGCTTCTTATATAACGTTTGAAACGCGCAGTGCCATTATCATCTACCGCTCAAGTGCATTTCTGTTGGGTGTGTAGAAGGAAATGCTAGCGCCAACCACATGTAAGCATTTGCACACCCTCCCTCTCTTCTGCAGGCCTAGCGACACCGTAATGTATTTTCTTTCACCGGTTTGAGCGAAGAGTATCGTCGAGGGAAGGATGTAAGGGAGACGTGCCAAATAAGCCGTGACCCCTGAAAGGCCGTCGCTCACTCGAGTGTTGGGTTTCGACCTGGACCGAGTGTTCTTCCCCTCCCATCGCTGTCGACAAACGACACTCTTCGTGGTGGACATACCACATCTCAACGATTATGGATGCTCAAGTCAAACGAAAGGTGATACTGATTGCGGCTTTCGTTGAGCTTCGATGACGTTGAACTTTTACGTTCAGATTGTAGCACAACAAGACTCCACGACAACTACGACATCCAGCTACCTTCGCTCCTCGACGAACATCGCAA
>WSTX01007984.1:0-29547 GCA_019633405.1 Tulasnella sp. 408
CCTCCAGGGCGTTCGGGCGGTCCTAAGCTTCTGAAGGCTCTTACATCGGGCGTTTTAGATAGTATAGTCATGTTTGAATTAACCAGTATGTATACATATCTCTCATATACAGCGAAAGTACGGTAAGCTGGTTTGATTTACGCAGTCGGCACTCTTTCTGTTTGCGCGGTTTAGCACGGGTTCCCGTTATTCATGCAGGTGAATGAGCCTCAGCAGCTCGGAACGCCCTCTGGTGGTAAGGATTAGTAAAGACGTCTTATACTTGACGAAGGCAAGGCCGTGAACTCACTCTCGCAATCAGGATTCGTGATGCTGGCAGAAACCCAGCAGCCCCATCCGGGGACCCAGTCCCAACGCCTGGTAAAGCCCAGTTAGTTTCGATCTCTGAGGTATGAGGCTATAGCGTGACCAACTTATTGCCGTGGATAGGGTCGGGGTCGCCGATGGTGACGCAATTGACGCCGAATCTGTCGCTCTTTGAGATATCCCTGACTTTGTCGCAGCTGGTGCTGGGGCAGCTGCGGCAGCGGCCTGTTGAAGTGACGTCGTCGTGGAGACGGCACCACTTGTCTGCGCGTGGCTCAAGCTGGCCGGGGGCGTCGAGCGGGTCGGAGATCGGGTTGGCGACAACTGATGCGATGATGGAGCCGAGGACGAGGAGGAGAGTGCACTTCATTGTGGCGAGGTCAGAGAGGTTGCTGCAGGGATGTCTGTCGGATGGAGAACCAGCCAGCAGAGTCCTCAAGCTGGCATTTATACTCCACCAGAATCCTGTACACGCGCAAGACACCGCCAAGAATCCTGCCCAATGGAGAAAAGAGGGCCTCTGGCCGCCGAATAACCCCTCTGGGCGTGGCTCCTCGGAGCAAACGATAACGGAGCACCTCCGGTCTGCTCGGGCTCCTCTGGGCTACAGCGCCTCTGAGCGCAAGACTAGCCCCTCTGGGCACGCACCTCTGAGCACACAACTAGCCCTTCTGGGCACGCTCCTCTGAGCACAACACCGCCTCTCTGGGCATGGGGGTCTCTGGCACCCAAGGATCCACTGGATCGAACCGAGCGAATTCACAAAGTCCCCCACAAGGCTCGCCGTCCCCCACTGCGTCAGAAAGTCGTCCGAATCAAGAGAGTCGTTGACGGGAATCCCGCTCTTCCGTTTATAGGATGTGTTACGGACGATTCGAAACTTGCCCGGTTTATCCAAAGCCAAGAGGTGACGATCGAAATGGTCCGCCTAAGCGGTCTTCAACCTCGCGTAGGGAGTACGAACCTTCGAGCCGGCCAAGAGTGAGCTCCTCCTCCACCCATTCGTTAACAACTTTGAAGTGCTCCGCGATAGACGGGGAGTTTGGAGGGGCATCGGTTTCCAAGAGCGGCGGTAGGTCACCCGTGGTGAAACCATGACGACCAGACGTAGCGAGTAGTGGGAATCAAACCAGCGATACCAAGAACGTGTTCAAAGGCGTCGGCGTTGTAAGGACTAATTACGTCGGCGACGCCCGAGGGAAGGTGAGTCCTACGCTTCACAGTTGCTTGCGGTGTGTCCTTGGCGAGAACGGACAGAACGCGCATGGAGAATCGATGCGTCGGTGCGGAAGATCCCGAACTCTGATCCCCTGTTGTAACGACCGAGCTGACAATCTCAACAGAAGGGACTTTCCTCGATGAGATTCACACCGGAGCTCGCCGTCGCGGAAAAAGGACCGATGTTGAGTTTCCTTTTGGCGTTCTCGCTGGAGACGAGCGGTTCGAGGCGAAGTGGCGCTGGGCGTTGGCGTTGGATTGGGAACCGCATACGAGGCAGCGGTGGTTTCCCGCGCGTCTGCTGCCCGTTGAAATGGGCTGCTGTGGGTAGGGTTGCGATGGAATACTCCTATAATTCTTGCCTCGTCGCAAAGGCGTGGAAGGGCCAGAGGTAGAAGCTTTAGAGGAGGTATTACGATTCTCAAATTTGCTGAGCCGGTACTTCGTTAGACGTCCTTTCATTCGTTGCCAGGCCTCGTCGACATTGAGGTAGAAAGCACTTAGCCATATAGTAGTCAAGCCAGTCGGCTACAACTTCGTACTCGTCTGGAAGATCGCCCCAGTTCAGGATTTTGGTGAATAGAGACTGCCATAGCTCGAACATCTCAGCGCTGCCTGTAGACCCAACCATCTTTGCGCAGTATATCGAAGTTCTTCCGGTGAAAGCTTCACCGATGGCTTGCTCTGAAGCGAGGCAATTGAATACTTCTTTTCCTTTATCACGATCCTGGCGGGTGTTGGTGGGGAGGCGATTAAGTCGTTCAGAGCATTGTGAGTGATGGCTGGTAATGGGACGAGTTGGCCGAGCCACGCTGTCTCCCTGATGGGAACCGGGATAGGAGTTCGTTGGCTTCCGCCTCCGCTTCATCGAATCGTAAAGGGAACTGCTAGATCGCTCGGTGATAAAGAAGAGGAAGGCAGTGATGAGTGTATTATCGAGCTTTGGGAGGAGCTATTAAGCGTAGAAGAGGAGGCAGCGGAATTTCGATCTGGACCGAGAAGGATAGCCCTCTCTAGTAAAGTCTCCTCGAGGTCCAGCACAAATTTCTCCAGTTCTTCGAGCCTTTCATCCTTCTCCCTAGCTGCTGCCTGTGTTATCTCAGCGTCCTGAAGCCAAGCAACCAGCTTACCCGTTGTGTCTTCTTCACCCGACTCCGTCCGTTCTCCGAACTTTCTCCCGAGTTCTGCTACGACTCCGTCGCGCTCCGCCAGGTCAGCTTCGCGTTTTCCCTTAGCTAGTTTACCTCGAGACGGTTGGCTTTGAGCATCCCCATAGTTGCGTCGAACGGCGAAGGTGCTGGAGGAACTGGGCGAGGGAATTCGTGAAGGAGTTCGAAGTTGCGGAGGGGCATTATCCGAGGGTAAGGGAGAGACGCGTCGACCTACGCGACTGGGCGCGTTGCTGTTGCTAGTTAGTGGATGGGTTGTTAGTGCGCGACTTGAGGAACTGAGCGACGAGGAGGAGCGAGATGAGGGAGAGAAGAGAGCTAGAACGGCCGACGCGAATAGAATCCTTTCGCGTCCCGACTCTCGTGAAAGGGTCTCCACCTTGCCGTTTTGCCAAGCTAAACGACGTCACTACTTCGGTATTCGGTGCGGCTATTCTTAGCTCTCCTCGGTCATCTCCGCTTAGTCAGCCTCCGGTTTCACCAGCCCCAACAGGCAAGCTGTATCCGCTGGTCAAACCAACCAGCGACCTAACGCCATTGATTAGGAGGCTGGCCAAGACTGACCCAGACAAAGTGCACCCCGTCGACTCGTAAGATACCGCCGAGAATGGACAAAAGAGGATTGGACCGGACGGATTCACATGTCCAACGAGTCCCTTCCTAACCAATCGTGTCTGCGGTGCACTGCCAGTCGCGACCACTTTCCGAATACAATCCGATACAATGGGATCAGCGTGCACGACCTCGTGGGTCTACCTATCCAAATTTACAGTACGAGTGGTTTGCACAAGTGTTTTCACCCTCGGAAGTTGCATGGCCCCGGCCCCACTTGCCTAATGAGGTAGGAGAGCACCCTAGATGCTCCCGAAACTGGTTTGCCTTGAGGAAGGTGGGGCCAGGTGAGGCATTTTCGAAGGTGAACAGAGTTATGTAAACCACTCCGTCGGGCTAAAAGAGGTTTCCATTCTCGGGGACAACCCGCTCAAGCCACAAACCTCACTGCCGTCGATGTGATATGTGATATATAACGAGAGAGACATAAGTACTAGTGGTGGAAGACAGTTGCGAATCAGGGATGCCGATCCTACGGTACAGGGTCCGCCAAGACATTTGGTCAACTGTACTCCCAACCTCGGGCAAGCCGGGGACTCGAGCAGTGCTGGAGGTTAATGCTGATTGATACGCTCCTACGAGTATTTTACATGTATGGTCGGACCGAACGTGTGTTCTCCTAATCAGACTGGCACGCTGGCCAAGGGGCGATGAGGAGAGTGAAGCCTGCTGAGGGTTGAGAATCGGTTTGTAGGAAAGTAGGCCATACTCTCCCAAGTCCCGACGTTGTATACGTAGGCACTCTCCGAGCGTGATATCCTTGTTCCCTATCTCATTGTTTGCATTGATCATTCAACCCCTTCTTGGTGGGGCTCTGAGTATTTTGTCCCGTCCAGTTCGTTGCGGTGTTGTATCTTTAACCTTCCAAAGAAGGCAGCGCTTGATGCCCTTGCAAGCCAAGGTGCGGTCCACTCCTATCCGACCGCAGCCCTATATTGCTCACAGCCATGGAATACACATTCGAGAGTGATTGTACTTTTTGTCGTCATGCCGATTTAGGCAGGTGGGGCCGGCAGAAGATCTTTCCGAGGCGAGGACAAGGTCGAGAAGGTCGGGACGCGTGATGTCCACGATGCTTGGCGAATTCATTTCCGCTCGGTCAACAACTATTCATAATTCTGTTCATCCTACCTATTTTAGGTAGGTGGGACCGGTTAGGCGCTAGATCGAACACGCGTCTGCATGTGAAGCGGGTCTCGACGTTTGAGATTCTCTTTATTCAGCTATGCGGCCTCGCGAGGAGACTATGAACCTCTGTACGAGAATGTCTTGCAAGGGTGTTGTGTGCATGCGCGGCTTGCAATTAATATTTAGTGACATGCTGTCCGTAGGGTTCGGCGGTAAGCGCCCATGAGACGGAGTTTACCGTCTGAAGTTTGAACGAAGTTCGGTTCTCTAATAGTAAGTAGGATTGCTGTCAGCGCTCTCTCGACTTCCTCTCCTACCATTTCGCAACCCGCTCAGTCCCTGCAAATATTACACCGCTCGTGCCCTTACCCACTCCACGGCCTTACCAGGTGCGTATTTGCGAATTTTGGTGTTCCCGATACAGGCACATTGAGTGATCTCGCTCATTAGGCTCCCTGCCAACGAAATTCCCGACCCTCGATGGCTAATACACTGATTTGCCTGCCTTCAATCCAATCCATCTCGGTATCTACTTGTTCATCAACACATATGTACTCTCAAACTGACTCTCTTCATGATCGCCTGACAGAAACTGTTCCAGCCCCGCCTCAGCCCGACGCAGATGCACACGCCCCATCATTATCTCCATACCACTATGCACTCTCCCTGGTCTCAATTAGTGATAAACAGCATTGCACAGACTTAGTTGGCATCTCTGTGGAGATGGGCGTGGCCGGATCGCATCCGTTAGTTCCATGCTTCAGTCCAAATTACAATCGCCGGGGACGGGTACCTGATTCCGAGCCTCGCTTTTTCAGTCGGCACGTTTCCTCAAACCCCATCCTTATTCAATCAACAGAACTTGCGCACCCGTGCTGGAGGGGCTGAGATCCGCGGTCATTCGCTGGAGCAGGCGACCTTGATCCCGCAAGGGCGCCATTCGAGGACCTGACCATCAAGCCTCCAATCCAGTCTAGGTCCCCGGCTTCACGTCATCCCGGCTGCTGACGATCAGTGAGGAACACTCCCCCCCCCCACACACCTCTCAAAACTATCTCCAGCCTCGTCAACGATACTTTGGTCTTCCTCGACGAGCAAGAAATCCCAAACGTCCTCGACGCAGGTACCTCGATGCCTTGGAGTAACCTTCGTCGTTTTCTAGATGGCTGACGAAACCCAACACTTACGAGAGTCACGGAAAGAGGCCAGATTTTCTCGAATACGTCGCCAACCGGAAGCGCGTGCGGTCGACGTTTTGCTGTCGACAGAACCCACCCGACCACCCCCAACGTTGTCGCTTGTGGACCAATCGACGAACTGCTCACAGCTGGTTTTCTCGACCAGCTCGGTTCGCATCTCCATTCCGTCTCCGTTCAGAAGTAGGCCGCTTTCATATCTATGCTCAATATTCTGACGCGAGTTTCACCCTCTCGGGCTGCAAGCATGACGCCTGCGACGATGCTCTCATCCCCTCTGCAACGGCTTTCCCCACTTTTTAAATCCACGCACCCGCCCAAAACTTCTGGAATCCTGAATCCTTAATTAACGTCTCTCTAGTCATCAACGCTGCTGGAAAGGAACTCACCCCGTAAGTCGCTGACCTAATGTGGTGGTTAAGCAGCGCGAACGATCCTAATTTTTTTTTCTCTGCTAGTGCTCGATACCAATACCGCCTCCTGCCGCCGTTTCGCCGGTGCTTCGGACTTCTACGCCAACGGTGTCTCTACCCCATCGATTTTGCTATCCTAGACGCCTCTATCAGCATGAGCCCAATCCTCCTCCACAACGACGGTATCGGCCAAACGTACAACCTCTTCACTCCTCTCCCCGAACAGAAATGTCGACTTCCAACAACGAACGACCATACTCACCTCCAATCCGCATTGATCATGAGCAAAGTGATGCGAGGGGAGGGGCGTCAGTTCATGGACTTACTTCTGAACGGCAACAGTACCGGCGCCCTCGGCTATGCGATTTGCAAGAACATTCAAGGCGTCAAGCTCCGCGCTGTTCACTTACATTGCCGGCCCAAGTGGTGTGCCAACGACGCTCAAGTTCAAATTGCCCAGCTGCCAGCGGAGCGTACGGGAGGGTCAAGTAACTTCAGCACCGCGACGAGTTCGACCTCCGACAAGTTCAACCTTACTTGGCAAGTGGTTGATGAAGTCTCGTACGAGAGAGGAATCCTTCCGACTAACCGAGATCGATCGTCTTCAACGTGTAGGGCCGGCGAACCATTAGGGACCAATTCGGCTCCGACGGCCGCTTGGGAAGGTGAAGAACAGACACACACCCTCCAACACAACGCCGGTACCTGCGCGGTCACCGTCAAAGCTCCTCAATTCGCGCTCGGATTCTTCGAAAACCAAGATTCTTATCGACCACGTTGAGTCCACTCGGACTTGGCCAGCGAGCGTGGCCACACTCTCCCGGATGATATACCACGTCGAAAGCTATTTGTATCTATATATCTTTCAGTATCCTACCAATGGTGATCTCGTTCCTCTTCCATACGCTTTCCAGATGCTGGTTCCATTGCGTTTGAGTCCTCTTCCACCCTTGCTGCAACATGGCTCGAACGTCCTCACAGAATTCCGCCGGACCAACGCAGTCGTGCTTTCCGCTAGATGCGAGATTTCCTAAATCTTTGAAATTAATAGCAGGGTTCTCGGCATTGATTTTCGCTCCTCGAAGCAGTCCGATGGCCTCCATCTCGCTCAACGAAGCGGGCCGAACGATCGAAGGGACACCGGCAACGGGCGGATACGCCTCCAGCATAGCGCGTGTAGCGAGAATGGGGATGCGGTTTTCCAATGCCGTGTGGATAGTCGAAGAGGCTTGACGGGTCAGGTCTGAAGGAGGAACGAGGTGCCGTCAGACAAAGTGTTATGGGGCGATGTGGGGGAAAAGACGGCCTCACAACCACCTTCGGGACTAAACCCGGGAATCACGATGTCCATAGACTGAAC
This sequence comes from Tulasnella sp. 408, assembly GCA_019633405.1. Classification (NCBI taxonomy): domain Eukaryota; kingdom Fungi; phylum Basidiomycota; class Agaricomycetes; order Cantharellales; family Tulasnellaceae; genus Tulasnella; species Tulasnella sp. 408. The sequence continues at coordinate 7,403 of WSTX01007984.1, forward strand.
AAAAGTATAGAAGTCGCTCATGTTCTATTGCACAATGCATCATGCGATGTCAGAGACTTGGAAGCCGAGGGTGAGGGAGCGCGAAACTTACGAAGTCGACGTCCTTGACGACCACCCTCTCCAGTTCTTGAGGGATCTCTAACAATTGTCGACTCCATCCGAGGAGGTGCAGAACGAAAGGCGGATTGGGAGCACTCGCGTCGGGTAAGTACTTTCGCTCGGCACCGGACCAGCGGTAGCCCCAGCCTGTGGGATCCTCTAATCAATGAAACGGAGAATGAGAGTCGACGCGGATGCTTGCGGTGAGCCAGGAATTTGCGTACCTCGGAGTAGCCGAACCAGGTCGAAGAATATCCGATCGTAATCTCTCCGGGACTTTTCGAATCCGCCTTGAAGTAGCCCAGTGCAAGGAACCTTTGGACCACCTGACTTGTCGGGAAGCGGGAAATTGGTGAAATCAGAAACTGGGTAGAACGCGTCGACCTTGACGTATTCAAAGAACGAGAGACGCTGGTCAGGGTCTTTACTGTCTGACCATTCCTCTAGCTGAGTTTTGAAGTGTCTCGAGACGCTGTATAAATGGTGTCTCAGTAGATCTAAGAGGAGCGAGATCAGAATACAGCTTACTGGTCGGATATGGTCAGGAGACGAAGTGCGCCCCGTTTCGACCATTCGGCCAGGCTTTTGGGCTTCCAAACAGCATCTTTTCCGTTGTGAGTACCGCAAACAAGCATGAATTTCTTGTCAGTCGGTCGTTCATCCCAAGCTTGCAAAAGCTCAGCCCCGAGTCCCCATAAACTGTGTAATTGCGGGAATTAGGCAGAGGCATCTGTATAGCATTGATAACGGAGACCCAATTACTTACTCGAATTCGCAAGTGCCTAGAGCAACGACGTCAATCATTGCACCGGGGTCATCAGGAAACAATATTGTCGACCGTACATCTGCAATGAGCCCCTCTGCGCCTGCTGGATGCATGATACTCCCAGGAAGCAAACCTAGCTTCATTATCAAAGAGACGAATTCGGTGTCTTCCGCATAGATGCGAACGCTGTTTGGTCCGGCCTGCTTCTCCGAGTGGAAGTACCTGTTGAAGGCCCACGCAAGAGCCCCATAAACCTCGGCATGGTATGGAAAGGCGGTGGCGATGGCGACATGTCGCCGCCGCGACGGTTTAGTCTGCTCAGCTTCCGAGAACTGTAGTTGGAGAGACTCGCTTGCTGAGGTGGTGGCTAATGGAGAACCCTGTTGTGTTGGATAATGGACGAGGCAGAATAGAGAAGTGAGAAAGACCAGAGCGAAGGTGAATTGAAGCGAACGAGTCGAGATCATAAGTCTAAGCTTGCGAAAGTGGTCGCAAAGAGTTCCGGGATGAGAGGCTAGAGGCAGTGGAAAAAAATGTGACGAGCGGGAGCAGAGGTTCAGGAATTCAGGGCTTCAAGCCACGCCGAGGGCTAAGGAGAATGGCTCGGCGTCTGAGAACGGCACGGGCAGGTTCGGCACGCATGGCAAATCACACTTGTTGCCATCGCATTGTGTCTCATACTCTTGGCGGGCCAGCGGGAGTCGCGAAAGAAATTCCGTCATTGCATCTCAGTGCACCGTCCTCGGTGCCTTGAAGGCAGAGTTGCGTGACACTACTCCGACGGATTGTTTAGACCGTAAAAACGACCAAAAGCGTAGCAGAATGCTGCGGAAAAGTGACGAGACGACTACCGAGTCCAGTTTTCCTGCCTTAAATGGACCCATGAAATATTAGTTGTCCGATCGGCGGTCTCCAATGCATCAGGCCGATCGAGCGGCAATAGGCTACTGACATGGAAACAAAGGATCCATAAGTACGTAAAACCAGCATTCATTGATCCAGCTGGTGAGTTCACCATCTAGCTAGTCGATCCTGAAATCTACTCACCAACCCGTGAAGTCTGCCGAGTCGGGGGTGTACGCGCGGGGTTTACCGCTCAAACGCGTACACAACGATGCACTCAGTTCCTGCGCCCACTCCCTTGACTTTCGAGCACCTCTTCCCCACCATTTATTCCACTGCCTCTTTACCACCACCGCGCGTAAGACCAGAGGTTGACATCGGGTGGCTTATGAATTGCATTCAGTCCTCTGTGTCCTTGGTGCGGCAAGCCCTCGCCCCGAGGTCACCTAGGGACCCAGTCTATTTACACTCGACCGTTGGCAGGGATAGAATCCGGAAGCTTGATAAGTTTCCGTCGACCGTCCGTCTTGGGATCGTCCAGCTAATGAGGAGAATTTTAATCCCAACTGCTTTCTGGATCTCCCCTGCCGACCTCTCCGCAATCGGGCCAGGTCATGGACTCCCTCACCACTAGACACTCTACTATCGCTGGATGAGCACCGCGCCTCAAGGTGTTAGGCGAGTTGGACCGTCCTCGTTGCTGTTGCCTCTATTCAGTGATCGTCGGGCCCGGAGGAATCGGTTAGCTGGACTCGAGAAATAGTGACGAGCATGGTCCGCCGACCCCACCTAGCCAGATTTAGTGGTGTAGTAGCTGATGGGTCTCGGAACGCGATACTGATGTGTTGGAGAAGAAGGTACAGTCAGTTCATTCAGGGCCTCGATTTGAAGCTAATGGGTTGCTGAACTTCTGGCATATAGTCAACAATACCTCGACTACTTTCACAACTTCAATACAGCGGGAATTATCTTGTGCTACGTGATATCTGTATTTGTGATCCGAGTGGCAGCGACCTGGCCCGTGTATCCTTGTTGCGATGGACGTCGTCCGGCGCTCTCCAACGAATTACTCAGCCACTGAAGGTATGATAGGTTGAACTTGACACTCAAACAGCCTCTCTTATTTATTATTCCCATCAGGAATTGCTTTTTTCTGGTCTGGCGGCGTCAACCTGGTTCGGGGCGCGTCCAGATATCAGTGGTCAATCGTGCGAGTTCTTGCCCCTCTCATCTTTTATTCCCTTACTTATGTCTACGACATAGGAGATACACAATTCACATCCCGACTCGTATTTGCCGCTGGCTGTTTTGGAGGATTCCCCGTGCTCGGGCTGTACATTCAAGAAGGGAGACAAGGTGTTTTGTTTGGCCAGGACGGTGCATAGCGATGAGAGCGGGTTCGAGCGGGCTCGGGAGTTTGCTCCGGCGATGCTTATAACTAGGATGGAAGGGCCTGGAAGATATAACCATATCTTGTCTGGAAGAAGTGGTGACATGTGTTCTGGTAAGGACGACTCGATTGAAGCAGTGGAACCTCATCGTGAGGCGCTGACTCATTAATGTTGTCAGGATTGTTCTATGTGTAGTGCTAAATAACGATTTCGCTGTGTCTCACCAGAGCTTTGGGCTTGAGCTAGGTGTAGGAAATAGTCGGCTAGTTATCTAGAAGGGGGGACTCCAAGTCGTTGAGTCGGATTTTTGTTCGGAGGGACGGTTGTACATCAAAAATCGGATATTTTTCGTGAATGGTGGATGTGGTGCGAAATGGTTGGTCCCTATCGATGCCGACGTTGACGTTACGGTTTAGTCCAGAGAAGTTGGCTCAGGCCGGTTATAGCACGTGACTTCGCTCGGCGATGGGAAACCGCTTTGAGTAATAATGACCGAGGTTTCATACTTCACCCGTTGCCATATCTTCCGACAAGCATATGAACACAGTTCGATCAAGCTGCACTTGAAAGGGTGCGACGGGCCTGTTTCTGTGGGGTTTATTACCCATTTGGGAGGCCCAATCATCAGTTTTCTTCTTTGGGTACAACTCTCTCACACCACAAACTTCGGCCTCGGGCACGCGGTGTTACTCACTTCGCATCAACACAGCCCTATTGCACATCCCGCTCTCCATTCTCTCACTCTCTTCATCCTCATCATCTAATCTCTCGCCCTTTCTGAGTTCGACTCTTGTACATTGCACTCATGGCGGGTAAGTCGACTTCCTTTAGTGGCTAACCCCCTGCAGTATCTGACTAGCTTCCCCTGGTTCTCATAGTCGATACATCAATCCAAGAGCTCTCCAATAAACGACAGTCGATAAGAAGTGCCGCTTTGTCTCTACTTACGGTGATTCCCTCTGTCGCAGCATACCTGAGCTCACCAGGTGCTAACGGTTGAGGTTCGCAAGGACACCATCTGGCCCCCCGAGTCAAAGAAGGCTGCCGACGCTTTGCGACAGGCCATCAATGACCTGCCCGATATCCCCCCACATGCAAGCGTAACCCCTTTGAAAGATACCGTCATGGAGTTCATCCAGTGCGTGCCATCGTCCGCAAACCACTCGTCGGGCACCATGCCAATGGCTTACCTCCGCAGGGTTTTGGAAGGCGCCCATACGAGAATGAAAACCGCCTCAGAGAAGTATGGGAAAGGAAAACGAGGACCCTTTGATGCGGTCAGGGCCAAGCTTTCTTCAGGGCATCGGCGCAGATGCACCGATACTTTGTGGGGTTGTCGGGCCGAGATCGAGAATGCGGTGGCGGACCTTCGCGTAAGTGGCAAGATAACGTTGTTGCGTTTTTTATCGACCTCCCCGAATTTCCTCACAGAAATGCTTGGACACACTATCTACAAGCGGTAAGACGACTGATTCATCGCGTTTGACGAAGGAAACTGACACGACGACAGGCAATATTCCCACAAGTCCCGTACAAGACTCAGACGCGCCTTCCGAACTTCAACCACAGGCAACTACACCGCTCGTTCAGGTTGATCGCCCGACCGAATCATTGGAAGCACCCCAAACCGCCCGAACGAAGGCCGCGGAGCAGACCGTCGCTTCGGAAAATCCGGCAAGTCAACAGCCGACCCCCCAAGACTCGTCATCAGGTCCCGCAGAGGACGGCGAAAAGCGTGCTTCTATCCGCGAGAGAGTCCTCATTGTGGCAAGGAAGACGTTCAAAACCGTCGAAGCGGGATCTGCAGCGATACCCGTCGTTGGCGATTTTGTCGGAGTCGCCGCCAAAGTAGGGATGGCTTTCGTCGATATGATCGAGGTAATGAGATTCGTCTGTTTCCTATCTCTTGAGACCCTGACGTCGGGCCCCAAGACCATGGATAGTAACGAAGACGTGTCCAAGGAGCTAACTTCTCACACTGAGGAGCTGTCCTCGCAGTTGGAGCACTTCAAGAAGAACGTGAGTGCGGAGACGGAGGACCAAGTAGCCGCACGCATCGAGAAATTGCGCAAGTACGTTGGTCTCGTTTAGAAATAATAAGGGAGACCATGATGACGACCTACTTAGGGAGCTGGAGCGTGTTCAAGAGAAAGTCAAGAAATGGAATGCCTCGGGACTCTTCAAGAAATTGCTGTTGGCAAGTGATCATGCCGAAGAGCTCAGAACCAACCAGGATACGGTCCAAACCGCTCTTGAGAGGATGCAGGCATGTACCGCTTGTGCCGCTTGTGCGTTCAGTTAACTTAGTTTGATCGATAACAGCTCCTTGTCAGTCTCAAAACCAACGATATCGTGATCGAGCTCGGTAGGTTCCTCGAGCTCTTTGTAAGAGATATTTCGCTGAACCTTTTTGACTTAGACCGTATGGGTCTTCTAGATCGATTAGGAGACGGGAGCTACGGTGCTCGCGGAAACGCGCTCGAGGAGGTCATCTGCCTTCCTGGGACCAGAGTAGAGATCCTACGTCGCATCGACGAGTGGATCAGAGATACCCCAACTTCTGAGAACCGTGTTCTTTGGATCCGAGGGATGGCGGGACGCGGAAAATCGACCATCGCGTCCACTGTTGCTCATAACTGGGGTTCCAAAGGGGCCTGCGCCATCTTCCACTTCCGCCGAGGCCAACACGTGCAGGAGGACCGATTCGTTTGTGCTCTCGCCAGGCAACTTGGAAAAAGCTTGGTCCCCGAAGTTAAGAAGGCAATACTGGATTGCGTGAGGGAGAATGAAGACATCGCAAAGGAACGGCTCGAGCAGCAGTTCAAGACACTCTTCGTTGGATCCCTCGGGAACGTTCAGAATCAGACACATCCAGTCGTGATTGTTGTAGATGCTCTCGACGAATGCAGAAACGTCAACGATGCCGTGCGGTTCGTGCAGCTCATCAATCAACACTCTACATCCCTTCCTGCCAACGTCAAATTCCTTCTTACATGTCGCCCCGAACCGCCACTTGTTCTTGCCCTGGAGCTCGGGAAATGGCGCGCAGAGGACCTGGATTCAACATCTCACGTTGATGACGATATCAGACGTGTTATCCAGCACGCTTGCGCGCAAATTCGAGACGAGCACGATCTTCCCCAGCCCTGGCCGTCGTCAACGAATTTGGAAGCCATTGTGAAGATGTCACAAGGACTATTCCAGTGGGCCCGTACTGCGATCGCATACATTAGTAACAAGTCACCCGAGGATCGACTGCAAGAACTGCTGCGAGATCCGAACAAATGGAGTGGACTAGATGAGCTGTATGATCAAATCCTTTCTAGAGCCTTCGGAGAGGTGGAAAAGGACAAAAAGCGGAAACAGATGTTGTCCTGGGTATTGGGAACTCTTGTAGTGGCCCCATATCCCGTCACACTCGAGATCGTCGCCTTCTTACACGCAGATCACAAGATGTTCGAGGGTCAGGGATTCGTTCGGTTTTTGCGCAACGATATTCTGGCAGACCTCAACTCCCTCCTTCACATCCCTAAATCGACATCGGAACCTGTGCGTCTGATGCACACATCCATTCGAGACCTCCTAACGGACCGAGAGCGGTGCGAAAGCCGCAGCTATTCCGTCGATCCCGCTCAAGATCATCGACGTCTCGCAACCGTCAGTCTTGAGATCATGCACCGCGACTTGAAGCAGAACATTTTCAACCTCGCTCGCGTTCCGAAAGCAAACTCCGAGATCCAAGATGTAGTCGAGAACAAAGTACCTTCGGGGCTTCGATACTGCTGCCGTTCTTGGTCCACTCATCTAGTAGCTGGAGTACTGTCAACCGAAGCAACAGAAGAAGTGGCAAGCATTGCCCTAGACAGGTTCAAACTTTTTAGCAACGAAAAAATTCTATCCTGGATCGAAGTCATGAGTCTGATCGGAGGTGTGGGGGAGGCATATACAATGGCAAAGCAAGTGTGTCACTGGCTTCTGGTGAGAATGAAATAGATGATGGCCAACGAGGCTGATCTGCTAAGCTCACAAAATATAGAAATCGCCGGCAAATATATGCGACGATTCCCTTAACACTCTGTGGAATGACACTCAACGGTTTATTACGGGATTTTTCGAGCTCATCTCATCCAATGCGGTCGGCATGTATGCCTCTGCTCTCCCTCAGTGCCCAGTGGAGACGCAGCTGTGGCTTAAGTACCGTGGTCAAGCAACGGCTTGGGTGCTGGTTGGGAAACTCGGACGAAACTGGTCGGCAAACATTTGGACAGCATCAGCTCCCTCAGAGGTCCACTCGGTCGCATTTTCACCTGATGGACGGTCTGTGGCGTCAGGGTCGGGTTTAATTGGGTATCGGGAAGGGGGTGTAGTTCAATTATGGGATGTACAGACCGGAGCACGGTTGGGCGATCCCTTGACTGGTCACAGTGACGCGATCCGGTCCGTTGTGTTCTCGCCGGACGGCAATATCCTGGCATCTGGGTCGGATGACAAGACGATTCGATTGTGGGATGTGCAGACAGGAACACTGTTGGGTGACCCCCTAACCGGTCACAGCAGCTCGATCTCGTCGGTCGCGTTCTCGGCGGAAGGCAGGGTTTTGGCGTCTGGGTCGGATGACAAGACTGTTCGATTGTGGGACGCGCAGAGTGGGGTACTGTTGGGTGATCCTCTAATCGGTCACAGCGACGCGATCTCGTCCGTTGCGTTCTCACCGGACGGGAAGGTTCTGGCATCTGGGTCGGACGACGAGACGGTTCAATTGTGGAATCCGCAGACCGGAGCACCGTTAGGACACCCCCTGACCGGTCACAGCAACTCGATCAGGTCCGTTGTGTTCTCGCCGGACAGCAAAGTTCTGGCATCTGGATCATACGACTGCACGGTTCGATTGTGGAATGGGCAAACGGGAACACCATTGGGTGACCCTCTGGTCGGTCATAGTGACCGGATCAGGTCTGTCATGTTCTCGCCGGACGGCAAGATTCTAGCATCTGGGTCGGACGATAAGACGGTCCGATTGTGGGATCCGCAGACCGGAGCACCGTTCCGTGATCCTCTGAACGGTCACAGCAACCTGATCTCGTCCGTTGTGTTCTCGCCGGACAGCAATCTTCTGGCATCTGGGTCGGATGACAGAACGGTTCGATTGTGGAATCTGCAGACCGGAGCACTGTTAGGTGACCCTCTGACCGGACACAGTGACCGGGTTAGGTCTGTTGTGTTCTCGCCGGACGGCAAGATTCTGGCATCTGGGTCGGATGACAAGACGGTTCATTTGTGGGATGCGCAAACCGGAGCACCGTTAGGTAACCCTCTGATCGGTCACAGCAACTCGGTCTTCTCCGTTGCGTTCTCTCCGGACGGCAAGATTCTGGCATCGGGGTCGGATGACATGACGGTTCGATTGTGGGATGTCCAGACCGGAGAACTGTTGGGCGACCCTCTGACCGGTCACCGCGACTTGGTCTTATCCGTTGTCTTGTCTCCGGATGGCAAGGTTCTGGCATCTGGGTCATCTGACAAGACAGTTCGACTGTGGGACCCGCAGACCGGAGCACCGTTGTTAGACCCTCTGACCGGTCACCGCGACTCGATCTGGTGCGTTGCGTTCTCGCCCGATGGCAAGGCTCTGGCATCGGGTTCCGGTGACAGGACGGTTCGATTGTGGGATCCGCAGACTGGAGCACCATTAGGAAACCCTCTGACCGGCCACAGCGACTGGATCAGGTCCGTCGTGTTCTCCCCAGACGGCAACGTGCTGGCATCGGGTTCCGAAGACAAGGCGGTTCGATTGTGGGATCCGCAGACCGGAGCACAGTTGGGTCACCCTCTGACCGGTCACAGCGACTCGATCTCGTCCGTTGTGTTCTCCCCGGACGGCAATCTTCTGGCATCCGGGTCGTTTGACAACACGGCTCGATTGTGGGATTTGGAGACCGGGGCACCGTTAGGTGATCCTCTGACCGGCCACAGTGGCTCCGTTGTGTCGGTTGTTTTCTCGCCAGATGGCAAGGTTCTGACATCTGCATCACTTGAGGGCATGGTTCGATTTTGGGACCCTCTCACCCTCACATCTCTCCCGGCCTACCGCCCATTTCAGTCTTGAATTGTTGATGCACAACGGTTTTAACATGTGATTCCAAATTAATCCATATACGATCGATGTCCTTCATTCTTCGCAGCTGATGCGTGTTCTCACTCCTATAGTCCCCTTTCTTGAAATCCCCCGCTCTGAGACCGCAACGCTCTTTTCCACTTTCATGTATCGAACCCTTAATTGCTCTGATTTATCTATTTTACGGTCTATACTGTGTTCCTAACATTGTCACCAAGGGGCGTCCCGTCTCTCACGAGTGGTCGTTCTCCCGACTGTCATAAGCTTTATCACTCAAATCAACGGCGAGCCATGGTTGGGTGATGCTACACTTCATCTTTGTCGCACCTATATTAGGCAATTTTTCTCACAACGCTATGGCCCTAGATGCTACGTCTCATTGCAGCTACTGCTTTTTTGACGACGCCGACGACGCGCGCCAGCTAGGACCGTGACCGCCACTATCTCCAGCGCCCATGTTTCGAGGTGACGGCTTACGACGGAACATCACGGCAAGCTGCATCTAACGCGACACTCGATGCCGAATTTGTCTCCGAAGCCAGACTGATAACAACTTGTGAGGGCTCGTAGGTGGTGCCGAATCAGATATCAAGAGCAGTCTCTGGCGACCACCAAAGAATAACAATCAATTTTTGTCTCGCATCTATGTTCCTTGATTTTTCGCGAAGTCTCCCTTCATTTTCAGTTTTTGCCTAATCCGATTTTCCCGAGTTTTTACACCTTTTTGTATAGTTCGACATTTCCCCATTCAGCGCTACAGACTATCTACGTCGTTTGTGGATTGTTTTACAGCGATTTAGATAGCCCAGATTGGAAGTGATATGGTCGAGATGGGCGACGAGTGGATTGCAAAAAGAGAAATTCAACGGCGAACGATTTGTGTGAGTACCCTAATGGTCCTCCATACTTCGACCCGCAGGTTAGAGTCACCCATCAGGCTATACTATGCTCTCGTTGCGGTCTCTAGACTCGCTCACTTCTCTCGTCTTTTTTAAGGGCCTCCGTATTTATCTTTGCCGCGGATACCGACGAAGTCAAACCAGGGTTGGCCGCACGCGGCTTAGCTCAGGCAAACGTAACCCTGTCTATGTGACGAGTGAGGAGACGGAAAGAAGTGGTAGGAGTCAGCTGTGGATCAGAAATGACGATTGGTCGACTACGATACAGGGACTGTCAAGACATTAGGTCAACGGTGTGCCCAACATTATGGCGTTTGAACTAACATAATCCATCTATAGACACCTTATGCAACAGTGATCTTTCCTTCATTTTTCCTCACAGCTCTCCTAGCGTCATTAGTGCGGTGGGGATGAACCTGAGCATAATGACGGGGCTTAGGCAAGGGAGGGATTGGAGCAGCGCTACAGCGACAGAGGCTATTGCTGATTGATACTCTCCTGTGAATATATTCCATGAATTTCCGGACCAGGCATCTGTCTTTTAAGTAAACTGGCGCGGCGGTCACGGAGCGAGGTGGTGGAGGGCGAACTCGACGGTAAGAATCGGGGGGGGGGTGAGACTAGGGCATATGTCCTCTCGAGCTCGGCACGTCCTGACGCTCACGGCACCCTCCGAACGTGATATCATCGTCCCTTGTTTATTGTTTGTCTCGGCCATTTAAGCCCTTCTAGCCCTTCCTTGGCGGGGCTCCGACTATTTGTCGGGCCAATTCACCGCGTTGTTGCATCTGTTACCGTCGGAAGAAGGCAACGCTTGCAATAAAAGTGAGAGTTCAGGTGCAATCTTCTCCCTTTGCCTACACGTCGAACCCGTGCTAGGACAATTAATGGGCAGAGGACAATACACGCTTGTATTCGTGTGTTTGCGTGACTCTTTGCATTCGATGCTGATCCTAGTTGCGTTAGAGCTATATGAGGCAGGTTGGAAGGTCTAGAGAGATGATGCTTCTCCTACCAATTTCGGCCAGTGGGGCTGGCGGAACACGAATCTTTCCGAGGCTAAGAGCAAACTCGAGTATGTCGAGACGCGTGATTTCTGCGAATTCAATTCCGCTCGGTCAACGAATGTTGTTCAATCTGACCTATTTAGGCAAGTAGGGCCGGGTGGAAGACATTTTGAAGGGGAAAACTTTTGCATGTGAGGACGGGTCTCGACGTTTTATATTCCGCTTATTCAGTTCTGCTGCGACATGATCACAGTGGACTACGAGCCGTTACATACGGGGACGCAGAAGGGTGTCGTGTGCATCGAAGTTCGTGGAGTTCGGCGGTAAGCGGCCAATCAGGCGGGGTTTACCGCCCGTTGAACGGAAGTATGGGCTATATTCTGTGCAAATATTCACAAACTCCGCACGCACACCTCCTTAGCGCACACACAACCTCCTCGGCCAACAAAACCGTTCATTCATATGTATAGAGTGCTTGTATATTAAATAAATAATAAAGAAACTTCTCACAGTTCAGACTAATGGGCATCGTCTTAGAACAAGTCATACATTATTGTTTCGGGGAAACACTCACCACCATGCGTGCAGAGCTTCACCGCACGCGCACACACACAGACCTGCCCTACGCACACGCACACACACACCGTCCTCCGCCCATGGAAGCCCCTCCCATGCTTCTACGAGCTATTTATATCATTACTAAGCGGCTGGTATCAGCCCTTGCTTTCACATCACGTTGACTCCCCATTCGTATCCAACTTGTCTCCAGTCCCTCGGAGTACAGGCAAGTTGGGCCCAAGTTTTGGAAATATCGGCGTCGGGAATGGAGTGAAATTGCTCGAAATGGGGGTTTTCAGTGGTAGATAGATGTGTAGGTGAAGTCTCAAGGTAGGTGTGTTTCAAAAAAAAAGGGTGTTGGGCAGAGATATGTGTGTGCGCGCGCGTGACGAATTTCTGCACAATATATGTGCCATACGGAAGCGCTCTTTGCGCATTCCACTCAAACTACCCCCCACCGCCATCCTCCATTCCGCTGGATATCCTCAACTCTACCACCATCCAGACCGGATTATGTCGTCAAGTGTCGCATGGGCTGTATTGCGTCTCCCAAATTCGGTCGGAGTTTAGCTCGTGCTTAGTGACCACCGATCATAGCAAACTGCCCCAGAGCCGACGCAGATGCAGACGCCCCATCACCACCTGCCTGTCACCAGGCACCGTCCCCGGTCTCAATAGTAAACAACACCCCACAGAATTCGTTGGTATCTCTCTAGAGACGAGCGTGCTGGATCGCATCAGTGAGTTGCATGCTTCAGTCCACATTACAATCACCGCGGCGGTACCTAATTCCGAGCCTAGCTTTTTCATCATCATGAGTGGACCGCAACGGCACGTTCCTCAACTCCTCCTTCCTCAATTACATGCAGCGTTGTAATCAGCGCCGGCAGTAACTCGCAGGTCCAGGCGACCTTGATCCCTGCATGGGCACCGCGAAGTCCCGAACACCAACAACAGCGCCAATCCAGTCCAGGTACCCGGCTTCACGTCATCCTCACTGCTGACGATAAGCACGGACCTCCTCTACTCCATGAAAAACATTTCTAACTCGTCGGCGTCGAGTGGTACTTCGGTCTTCCTTTCCTCCACGGCAAAGAAATTTCCTCACATCATCGAAGCAACCACTTCGATCCTCGGAGTCAGCCCTCTCGGCTTCCAGATGGCCGACGAACGCGACATCTACGAGAGCCACGGAAAGAAGTCAGCTCCTTATCACATTTCCCAGTACATAGCCGACTGGGAGCCAGTAAGGTCGACTACGCTGCCGACGGAACCCACAGGACCGCCCCGAAATGTGCTGCTTGTGGACCTCGAGGACTTGCTGGCACTTGGTTTCCTCGACCATTTCGGTATGCCTCGGCATCCCGTCTCCGTTCAGCAGTGAGTTCACTCTTGTAATCATGCTGAGCCGTGTAGAGCGCTGACACGAGCTGGCTCATTCCAAGCTACAAGGATCACGCCTGCGACAATGGTGCCGTTCCGATGCCCCCCCCCGCCGCAAACAGCTTTCCTCGTCTCCCAGACCCATGCGTCCGTGCAAAACTCCTGGAAACCTTACATCAACGCCTCTCAGGTCATCAACTCAACATTAGGCTGCCGACTTTCTCGTCTCGGGGAGAATGCTTTCTCTGCTATTGCTTGAGACCAATACCGCCTCCTGCGGTTAGGCCGGTGCTCCTGAATCCTATGCCGCCGGTCTCTACCTCATCGACCTCGCTCTCTAAGGTGCTTCTATTGACACGCACCAGATCCTCTCCCCAACAGCGGTGTCGGCCAAACCTACCACCTCTTCACTCCTGTCCCCCGAACAACATGTCCACCTTCCGTCAATGAACATCCCTCGTAATACTCGGCGTCGATCATGAGTGAAGTGATGGGACAGGAAGGCAGTCAGGCCCTGGGCTTGCTCTTGGAACGGCAGCAGCCCCCACACCCATCAAGCTCGCGCTGTTTCAATTACATCACCAGCCTTAGCGGGTGTCGACGACGCTCAGTTCAACTTCTTTAGTACCCAGCTGAGCGGTGAGGGTCAGGCACTTCAGCACCGGACCGGTTTGACTGCCGACGAGTTCAATCTTCACTTGGTGAGCTGACCGGACTGACTTGTTCTTCGCGAAAAGTCAGGCTAACGACGACCATTCTTCGACTCGTAAAGCCGGTTAAACTATGAGCGACCAATTCGGCCCCGGCGACCGCTTGCAAGGCGAAGAGCAAACTCAAACTGCCCAACCCAACGGCGAAGAGCAGACCGAAACCGTCCAATGCAACGCCGGTTCCTGCTCGGTCACCGTCAATGCTCCTCATTTCGCACTCGCCTTCCACGACAACCGGGATCCCGTCGAATCTACCGAGACTTGGCCGACGAGTATTGCCACCAAGCTCGGCTGTCCCACCGTCTTCGGCCCGAGCGTCCTCGCTACGAGCAACGGACGTGGCGGTGCTCAAGAGGTGTTCAACATCGGTGGAACTACTTCTGGTTCTCAGGTCTAGGCTAGCGCTACGCAGAGGAGCGTGTTCTTGAGTGGTGCGTTAGCAGGTGTCGTTGCGATGGTTGTTGGTGCTTGGGTTGTTCTCGGTCGATGAACGGGTATGATTGGGCCTCTGTTTTTAGTTCAGGATGGTGGACGTGTGTATATAATGCTGTAGTTTGCTTTCAGCCTTTCCCTCTCCCTCTAAGCCTGGACAGAATTTAATACTTTATCCTTTGTCCAAGACTCACTCTCGCTTTCCGACGGGTAGCCAGAAGCCTACGTACCTTGCACTCCCCCCAGACAAGATCCAAACTCGTCGCCATCAATTCGGATGTTATGACGTTCGTGAACGTCTTCCCGAAGGCTAAGCTTAAGAGGAGAGAAGACAAACGAATTAAGGATGGCCGAGAAGGGTTGCACCCGAGGAGTGCTTCACCAAATTGGTGCAAGGAAATTCGCGAAAGGGCTGACAGGATACGATTGCGCAGGACCCTGAGTGATGACCGACGCTACACATTTCACCGTTGCTATATGAAGGACACGTTTGCTAGCCCAAATACTGTGCCCAGCTATCGGAGGATACCGCCGAGAATTCGATGCCGCACAGGACGATCGGACGGTCGGGCTTTTATCCCGAACGGACAGGTTGATCTCCAGGTCTGCAGGAAGAGGTGGTACCAGCTGATTATCTGGTTGGAATACAATCTGATCGCGATGCACTTGCGGGATGCAACGCATATCCCTTTGCGGTGTTACTTCAGGTTCCATTCTTGGGTACAATTCTCTCACACCACCAACCTCAGGACACCGGGCACGCCGTTTCCTCACTTCGCATCCACACAGCCCTATTACACGTCCACCATCCACTCTTCTCCTCTCGCTGCTCTCATACTCTGCATTGTCTCTCTCCATCTCTGAGTTCGGCGGTTTTACATTCTAGTCATGACGGGTAGGTCGATTTCCTTTAGTAGAGTCAGCTACCCGACCGCAATATCGATCGACCTCCCCTAGTTCCCACAGCCGATCCATCAATCCAAGAGCTCTACGATAAGCGAGACTCCATCAAGACTGCCTCCTTGTCTCTACTTACGGTAATACTGACTGTTACATGATGCTTGAGCTCGCGAGGGACTGAAAGCTGCGGGATTCTAAATTAATTCTAGGACACCATCTGGCCTTCTGAGTCGACAAAGGCCGCCAACACCTTGAAACAAACCATCCATGACCTGCCCGATCTCCCTCCAATCGCAAGCGCAACACCTTTCAAAGATAGCCTCATGGAGTTCATCCAGTACGTGTCATCGTCCACGAATCACTCGTCTGAACCCATGCCGATGCCTCATTATCGCAGTGTTTTGGAGGGTGCCCATAGGAGGATCGAAGATGCGTCAGAGGAATATGGAAAGGGGAAACGAGGACCCTTTGGCGCAGTCAGAGCCAAGCTTTCTTCAGGACATCGCCGCAGATGCACGGATACTTTGTGGGGTTGTCGGGCCGAGATTGAGAACGCTTTGGGAGAACTTCGCGTAAGTGGTAAGGTAATGTTGTCGCGTTTCGAGTATTGAGCTCCCTAGATGTCCTCACAGAGCTGCTTAAGTACAATATCTACAAGCGGTAAGGCGGCTAATTCTTATCCTTGACGAAGGAAACTGACACAACGAAGGCGAAACTCTCACAGGCCCCGTACAAGGCTCAGGCCCACCTTCTGAACCTCAACCACCGTCGACTACACCGCTCGCCGAGATCGATCGCCCCACCGAACCATCAGAATCACCTCAAATGCTCTCAACGAAGGCCGCGGGGCAGACCGTTGCTTCAGAACATCCAACAAGTCAACCAGCGACACTCCAAGATACATTAACAGACCCCGCAGAGGACGACAAAAAGCGTGCCTCAATTCGCGAGAGAGCTCTCATTGTGGCCAGGAAGACTTTCAAGACCGTCGAAGCGGGTTCTGGGGCGATTCCCGTCGTTGGAGATTTCGTCGGAGTCGCCGCAAAAGTAGGGTTGGCGTTCGTCGATATGATCGAGGTAAAGAGTTTGCCTTTTCTGAATATGTTGGGACTCTAACGTCGGGCCCCGAGACCATGGATAGTAACGAAGACGTGTCCAAGGAGCTAACTTCTCACACTGAGGAGCTGTCTTCGCAACTGGAGCACTTCAAGAAGAACGTGAACGCGGAGACAGAAGACCAAGTAGCAGGGCGGATCAATAAACTGCAAAAGTGCGTCGCTGTCGTTTGGAAATAATGAGGAAGACATGTTGACACGCTCCTTAGGGAGCTTGAGCGGGTTCAAGCGAAAGTCAACAAATGGAATTCCTCGGGACTCTTCAAGAAATTGCTGTTGGCCAGTGATCATGCAGAGGAGTTCAAGGCCAACCAAGATACGGTTCAAACCGCCCTAGAACGAATGCAGGCAGGTGCCGCTTTGCCGCCGGTTAGTTCCGGTAACTTACCTTGATCGACGATAGCTGCTTGTCGGCCTAAAAACCAACGATATCGTCGTCGAGCTCAGTAGGTTCTTTGGTCTTTTATAGAAAGGGGCGTTTCTTACATTGTTGACTCAGAGGATACTGTATTGCGCGTGGAGCGAACTCGGCTTCTAGACCGATTAGGAGACGGAAGCTATGGTGCCAGAGGAAACGCGATCGAAGAGGTCGTCTGTCTGTCTGGGACAAGAGTCGAGATTTTGAACCGCATCGACGAGTGGATCAGAGATACCCCTACTGCTGAGAACCGTGTTCTGTGGATCCGAGGGATGGCAGGGCGCGGGAAATCGACCATTGCGTCCACAGTTGCTCATAACTGGGGGTCCAAGGGGTCTTGTGCCATCTTCCATTTCCGTCGAGGTCAACACGTGCAGGAGGACCGATTCATTTGTGCTCTCGCCAGGCAACTCGGGAAAAGCTTGGTGCCGGAAGTGAAGAAGGCAATTCTCGATTGCGTCAGGGAGAACGAAGATATCGCAAAAGAGCGACTCGAGCAGCAGTTCAAGACCCTCTTCGTTGGATCGCTCGGGAACATTCTGAGTCACTCCCATCCAATCGTAATTGTTGTAGACGCTCTCGACGAATGCAAAGACGTCAACGATGCGGTGCGATTCGTGCGGCTGATCAATCAGCACTCCATATCCCTTCCTGCCAACGTCAAATTCCTCCTTACATGTCGCCCCGAACCACCACTCGTTCTCGCCCTAGAACTCGGGAAGTGGCGTCCAGAGGACCTAGATACAACATCTGACGTTAACGAAGATATACGACGCGTTATCCAATACGCTTGCGCACGAATTCGAGAGGAGCACGATCTTCCCCAGTCTTGGCCTTCGTCGGCCAATTTGGAAGCCATTGTCACGATGTCACAAGGACTATTTCAGTGGGCCCGTACTGCAATCGCATACATTAGCAAAAGGTCACCCGATCATCGATTGCAAGAACTGCTGCGAGATCCGTCAAAATGGAGTGGACTGGATGAGTTGTATCACCAAATCCTTTCGAGAGCGTTCGAAGAGGTAGAAAATGACCGAGAGCGCAAACAGATGTTATCCTGGATACTGGGAACTCTTGTAGTGGCACCATACCCCGTTACACTTGAGATCCTCGCTTTCCTGCATGCAGACCGCCGAATGTTCGAGGGTGAGGGATTAGTTCGGTTTTTGCGGAACGATATTCTCGCAGATCTCAACTCCCTCCTTCACATCCCTAAATCACCATCCGAACCCGTGCGTCTGATGCACACATCCATTCGGGATCTCCTAATGAACCGAGAGCGGTGTGAAAACCGTAGTTACTCCGTCGATCCCGTTCAAGATCATCGACGTCTCGCCACCGTCAGTCTTGAAGTCATGCAGCGCGACTTGAAGCAAAACATTTGCAACCTCTCTCGCGTTCCGAATGCAAACTCCGAAATCCGAGATGAAGTAGACATCCACGTACCTCCAGGGCTTCGGTACTGCTGCCGTTCTTGGTCCACTCATCTAGGAGCTGGAGTATCATTGTCCGAGGCAATAGGAAACGCAGAGAACATCGCCCTGGATAGGTTCAAACTATTTAGCAACGAAAAACTTCTATCATGGCTAGAAGTCATGAGTCTAATAAGAGCCGTGGGTGAGGCATATACAATGACCAAGCAAGTGCAGCAGTGGCTTCTGGTGAGAATGAAACAGACGATGGTCAACGAGGTTGCATGTGCTAAGTCCATAAATTACAGAAATGGCCAGCGAATAGATCCGACGATTCCCCAACCACTCTGTGGAACGATGTTCAACGATTCATTCCTGGTTTTTTTGAGCTGATCTCATCCAACGCGCTGGGCATCTACGCCTCCGCTCTTCCGCAGTGCCCTGTGGAGACGAAGCTGTGGTTAAAGTACCGTGGTCAAGCAACGGCTTGGGATTTGGGGAAACGGGAACGAAACTGGCCAGCAAAGATTTGGACAGCATCAGCTGGCTCAGAGGTCAATTCGGTCGTATTCTCACCTGATGGACGGTCGGTGGCGTCGGGGACAGGTGACGTTGACATAGTGGAAAGGGGTGTAATTCAATTATGGGATGTACAGACCGGAGCGCAGTTAGGTGACCCCCTGACCGGTCACAGCGACGTGATCAGGTCCGTTGTGTTCTCGCCGGACGGCAAGGTTCTGGCATCGGGGTCGGATGACAGGACGGTACAATTTTGGGACGCGCAGACTGGAGCACCATTGGGTGGCCCTCTGACAGATCACAACGACTGGATCATGTCCGTTACATTCTCGCCGGACAGCAAGGTTCTGGCATCGGGGTTGAGGGACAGCACGGTGCAATTGTGGAATACACAGACCCGAACACCGTTGGGTGACCCTCTGACCGGTCACAGCGGCCCGATCATGTCCGTAGTGTTCTCGCCAGACAGCAAGGTTCTGGCATCAGGGTCTCAAGACAAGGCGGTTCGATTGTGGGACGTGCGGACCGGAGTGTTGTTGGTGGACCCTCTGACCAGTCACACTGGCTCGATATGGTCCGTCGTGTTCTCACCGGACGGGAGGGTTTTGGCATCCGGGTCTGGTGACAAGACGGTTCGATTGTGGGATGTGCAGACCGGAGCACTGTTGGGTGACCCTCTGACCGGTCACAGCGGCGCGATTACGTCCGTTGTGTTCTCGCCGGAGGGCAAGGTCCTGGCATCTGGGTCAAGTGACCAGACCGTTCGGTTGTGGGATGCACAAACCGGAGCATCATTGGGTGACCCTCTAACCGGTCACAGCAATGAAATCAGGTCCGTTGCGTTCTCACCGGACGGCCAAGTTCTGGCATCCGGGTCGCGCGACGGGACTGTTCGATTGTGGGACACGCAAACGGCAGCATCGTCTGGTGATGCTCTGACCGGCCACAGCGACTCGATCTGGTCCACTGTGCTCTCTCTGGATGGCAAGGTTCTGGCATCCGGATCGCACGACAAGACGGTTCGATTGTGGGACACGCAGACCGGAGCACCATTGGGTGACCCTCTGACCGGTCATAGCGAGTCGATCACGTCCGTTGCGTTCTCGCCGGACGGCAAGGTTGTGGCATCAGGGTCTCAAGACAACACGGTTCGATTGTGGGACGTGCAGACCGGAGCGTTGTTGAGTGACCCTTTGACCGGCCACAGCCTGGAGATCTGGTCCGTTGTGTTCTCGCCGGACGGCAAGGTTCTGGCATCCGGGTCGAATGACGAGACAGTTCGAATGTGGGATGCGCGGACCGGAGCACCCTTGGGTGACCGTCTGATCAGTTGCGGCAGCTCGATCTGGTCCATTGTGTTCTCGCCGGACGGCAAGGTTCTTGCATCGGGGTCGGACGAGGCGGTTCAATTGTGGGATGCGCAGACTGGAGCACAGTTGGGTGACCCTCTGAATGGTCACAGCGACTGGATCAGGTCCGTTGTGTTCTCGCCGGACGGCAAAGTTCTGGCATCGGGGTCGGATGACAACACAGTTCGATTGTGGGATGCGCAGACCGGAGCACCATTAGGTGACCCCCTGACCGGTCACAGCGAGTGGATCTGGTCCGTTGCGTTTTCGCCGGACGGAAAGGTTCTGGCATCGGGGTCGAATGACAAGACGGTCCGATTCTGGGATGCGCAGACCGGAGCACCATTGGGTCAACCTCTGACCGGTCACAGCGACTCGCTCAGGTCCGTTGCGTTCTCGCCGGACGGAAAGGTTATGATGGCTGTATCAAGAGATGGGATTGTTCGATTTTGGGACCCTCTCACCCACAAGTCTTTCCTGGCCTACCGTCCATTTGACCTCTTGACTTGTTAACGCCCCACACCCTGTGATTTAACCATTTAATGGCTTTATTACGCTTCCGCTAGGATCCTTTCCACTGTCATTTACCGTAGCATTTAATAGTTCAATCTCCCCACTTGCAATGTCCATCACCTTCTCCTTATTGGCTTCTTAGGTGCTTAGTAAGGGGTGTCCCATCACTCACGAGTCTCTGTTCTCTAGCTTTTCATGCGGGTTGTCAATCCATGAACCGCGGTTGGCCGATTCTACCCTTCATATTTAAATTTGTTGAGATCTACCCCGTTCTACGTTCCTCCATGTCCTCACGACACCATGGTCCCAATTGCTGCGTGCCATTGCAACCACTTCTTAATTGATGACAGCAGTGACACATCTGCTAGCTAGGGCCGTGTCCTCTATCATCTCCAATGCCGACCCTTCGAGGTCGCAGGGGCATCTGCGGTTGGTGGGACCCGGCATCACCTGATGCCGAATCAATCAGTATATCTGGCCATCAAATAGCTTCCGGCTACCACCGACGAAAGATAATCGATTTAGGTTACGTCTGTACCGTATTTCTGTTCCTTCAATTTTCCGTGAGCTTCCTTTTCATTGTTAGTTTTCGCCTGACCACATTTTCCCGACTCCTCGCGCCTCCTTGAATCATTCGACAGTTCCCCTGTTGAGCCATACACGCTATCTACGCGGACTCCGAGTGCTTTACAGCGGGTTTCAACCGGGCCTGGTTGGATGTGCTATAGACGAGTTGGGTGATGCGTTCAGCGCCAAGAGAAGTTCAACCGCGAACCATCGGCATGAGTACCCTAATGGTCCCCCATACTTCAAACCGCAGGTAGGGTCCCTTTGAGCTCCACTCGCTCACTTCTCCCGTCTTGTTTGAAGGATCACCTCATTCGCCTTTGCTGCGGATGCCAAGGAAGTCAAACGAAGGTTGAGCGAGAACAACGGACCTCGTTTTGCTCAAGCAAACGTAACTGCCGTCGATGGGGCGAGTGACGGGACGGAAGTATGTGGCGGAAGACAGGATCAGGGATGGCGATCCGTTGAGTGCGGTGCAGGGACCGTCAAGACATTCAGCCCGCTGTACAACCAACACGAGGTTTTCAGTGTCGAATCCTGATGTTCCTACAGATTTGAACACACAGGATCCATCTATAGGCGGCTGGTGTGACAGCGATCTCGCCTTTATTTGCGTGACCGCTTACTCTAGGACGACTGGTACGGTGAGTATGAAAGGCTTCGAACAGGGTATGGTGGCCGGGCTGAGCAAAGTTTAGGCTGTGAAGCGACAGAGGTTCCCGCTCATCGACACTCTCCTGTGAGTCCTTTACACGATTTCGCGGACCGGACGTCTGTACTTTTATATGTACTAGTACGGCGGCCAAGGAGCGGGGTGTTGGAGAGCGAAGGTGACGGTGAGAATTGGGCTTCTGGAAAGTTAACTAGGTAATATTCTCCCGAGTCCCGACGCTGACAGCACTCTCCGAGCGTGATATTTCTTTTGTATTTGTTTGTGTTGGTCGTTCAATCTCTTTATTGGTGGGGCTCCGAATATTTTGCCCGGCCAATTCACTGCGGTGCTGTATCTTGAACAGTCCGAAGAAGGCAACACTTGATGAGAGTGCGAGCTCCGGTGCGATGATCCCCCTGCTATGACGTTATTTTTCACGGAAAATCTAATCCTACAACCTAGTGCTAGTACGAACGATCTACATCCTACAACTTACA